>JAJJMA010010617.1:0-11898 GCA_023529015.1 Papaver nudicaule | reverse complement strand
TGGAAATTCCATCGATGAGATTAATCTCATCCAACGACTCATATTTCTTTCGCAATTTCTATATAAACTCAATTTTGGTGTTCATTTAATTCACTCACAACTTAGCTCGACATTTCTCAAATCTCATCCGAATTCATCCATTTTTTCATTATGTCAAATCTATCATCTTCCCAAGCCAGTCAATCATCGGATTCACCTCCACCATCTTGTCCTCCAAACTTTATTTTACTCGGTACTCCTCCAGCATCACCGAAATTTCGGAGCGTAACTGAAAAACTAGTCCATAACTACTACTACACTAAACCTTCATCGTCATCTCCTCCTTTGTTCACTCCTCCTCCATATAAGAGATTGTATCCTACTCCTCCTAGACACTATGGTAACCCAGTAGTTAAGCGATGCAAATCTTCCACAACTTCCTCTTCTTCATCGTCTAAAAGAACCTCCAAAAAACCGGCAAATCCTCTAGATTCATTACCAGATGCACCTAAAACTCGTCCTAAGTTTACATGGGATGAAGATTTATGTCTTTGTACAAATTATATGTTTTTTTATCCAACCCCTAATGATATAAAACGAAATCGTCTTAAAGTAAATGAGCCACTATTGTGGACTACTATCAGTGCAGAATTCAAATTAGATAGACGTACTTCCAAAGTTGTGCGTGATCAGAGTACGTTGTGGTCGCGTTGGATAAAAATACACCAAAAAGTCCATGAATTTATGCACTTGGGGAGATTGATCAAAGCTCATTATCCGGAAGATACTGATGGTGAAAATCTGGCTAGGACTCTGAAGGAATGGCAACGATGTAAAGGAAAGAAATTCAAGTACGAACGACATTACCGTGTCCTCAAAACTTTTCTTGTTAATCGTTATGTGGGTTGAGAAAAGTTCGTCGAAGACAGTATTAAATAAAGTGCCTTGTGTTCTGTCCTAACACAATATTCCAAGGGAATCTAATACATAAATATCGACTTGGCGAAAAATATTTGCCTATCTTCAAACACTGGTTTATCTTCTTCAGGAACTTCAGTTTGTTGCTCTGTCAGTATTTTTGAACCCTTATTGAATTTTTTCAACTGAAGCAACTTCCATTTGATACGTTCTTTGTATGATTGTCCTGGATTTTTACCAGTTTTAATAACTTTCAAGTTACCTTTCGGTTGCACTTTCATATTTTGTTTGCCTTTTGCTTAAACTTTCAGATTTTCCTTGCCTTTTGCTTGAACCCTTCTTTGCCTTCTAGTTGGAACCTTGACCTCGTTAATTTCCAAAACTTGAATTCTCCTATGTTTTTGGATTCCTCTATTTTTTTTGTATCCCTCGCAGTATTTTTTTCCAGCGGCCTCTCTTACAACTCCGGACCAATCAAGATATTTGGATGTTTCTCCCATTTTAAAAATAGAGTGAAAAAGAGCAGAAGAGAGTAGAAAGAGCTAAAGAGAGAGTGAAAAATTTCGGTGTGATTTTTTATTCAAGTTTTACCGCATCTCATAGCAGACGGTAAATTCAAAATTATTACCGTTGAGTAGATGGAAAAACCATCGTCGGCATAATTTCCATCGAGGTGGATGAAATTTCCATCGTCGATGGTTTTTCCATATGTCGATAGAAATTCCATCGACCTCGATGGAAATTCTGTCGACACCACTGCCCCATTTTGGGGTTGCTAGTCCACCTAGGATTGCAAAGGGGTGACTTCTCTAGGCTCCATAGGAACCGTCCTAATAATAACAGTGGTGGTAACAAGAAGAATAACAAGAATTACAACAACAATAATAACAAAATTCTGGTGGTAGCACTTTTAAGAGTAGTTTGGTTCTGGTAGTGGTGGTTATGGAAATGGTACTAGTTTTAGGACTGTAAATGATCAAGGCTCTGGCAGTGGAGGTGGTACAATTGATCACTCAAAGGTGGAATGTCAGATTTTTAGAAGAGTTAGGCATTCAGCTGCTAGGTATTACTATCGATACACTTCATACAAGAATTCTATCAGTTATATTCAAATGTTATTTGCAGGTATTGAGCTTAATGCTACTGCTGAAAGTGCTTTTGATGATGTTGTTCTACCTGTTACAACCATTTGGATTTCAGATTCTGGCGCTACCAACCATATGACAAATGATGCTGGTATGCTTAGCAATCATGTTCCATATACTGGTAATTCTAGAGTGGTGATGGGGAATGGTAAGCTAGTGCCGAGCACACTTGTAAGAGATACTACAATTCACACAAAGAGTGTTAAGTTTAAATTGTCTGATGTGTTATATATTCCTGAACTAAAAGCAAACCTATTATCCATTGCTCGATTCACTAGGGATAATAAGTGTTTTGTTGAATTAGCTCATGTTGGATATCTAATTAAGGATTTTCTAACTAAGCAGGTACTAGCTGAAGGTGTATTTTCCCATAACTTATATCCACTTAGATCACTCCTTGCACCTTCTTCTTGTTTCATGTTGCTACTACTGCTTCTTGTTCTTCACTATGGCACAACAGGCTTGGCCACCCTGCTGCAGCTGTCATCCACAAACTCTCTCAGATGCAATTCAGCTAATCTCATCCAAGTATGAGTCATTGTGTCATGCTTGTCGATTAGGTAAGTCTAAGAGATTATTTTTTCTTTGTCTAATAGAATAAGTATTAAACCACTACAACTTGTTTACTGTGATGTATGGGATGCAGCTCATGTGTTATTTCTCTCTGGTTTTAGGTACTATGTTGTTTTTGTTGATGACTTTAGTAGGTTTCACTGAATTTATCAAATGAAACTGAAAACAGATTGTCTTGTAGCTTTTCAGCATTTTCAGAAAATAAATAAATAACTTCTTGATTCCAAAATAATTCAATAATTTCAAACTGATGTTACATATGAACTGTGTAAAGGGCCTTTAAGTGATTATCTTAATGAATTTGACACTTTCATTAGGTTATCATGTCCACATACCTCTCAGAAATACTACCAACTTTTCGTTTTGGCTCGTGAGTCTTATGGTTTAAGTCTGGACGATCTCAAAAATCAATATCCAAACTTATAACTGGAGTTGTTAAACCTCGACAAAGAGTACTTTGGAGTCAACTCTACAGTTAGGCAATAACATACTACTTGGTGCTTTAATTATACTATCAGAAATATAATGCGGAAAGTAAAAGGACACAAGACACCAGAGATTTTTTTAACGAGGAAACTGCCTTGCAGAAAAACCTCGGGACCTCGTCCAGATTGAACACCGCCCAGTACAAACTGACTACAAACACTAGCCTACTATAAGACTTCGGTCTGGGATGTAGCAGAGACCAACTCAAGCCCTCCAAGCGAATTGGCTACTGTCGCCTTCCTTACGTCTCTAGATCCCCCACAGATCGTCACGCACTTGATTCCCCCAGCTGACATCCTTTACAGGCCTAGGAGTTGCTTTGACCGCTGTCAAATGCTTGTGTCAGCAATACTGGTTTTTCAACCTAATTGTCCACGTATGGTGTAACTGTCCTCTATCAGTTTACCACACACAAGATGACTTCCTTCGGATTGTTAAATCCAGGTCATACGGAAATCTACTTCACAAATTGGGGCTGACACGCAAACCGAGTAAGCAATGCCCAACTTGTCTCTACCTCAGTTATACACGAAGAATCACTTAAGAAACTTGTATAACCGGAGCTAACTAGGTCTTACAACACCGAGTGCAGCCGTGCGTTGCTACCTTTCCAACCTTTACGTAACTTAACTAGTTCTTGAATAGCCGTATAGCAGAAGAGACGGACTTTAGAATAGACAAGAACTAAGATAGATTACTGAGGTTACAGGTTAATCTGATCAACCACAAAGGGATCAATCTACCTGTGCTTCCCAACTCTCATGAGAAGTCTTTTATAGTCGTATGGAGTTCCCAGAGGAGCTGCAACCTATAGAGGATGACTATACCACAACAAGCATTCACCGAAGTGAAAAGAGTTTACGCTACCTTCCCTAAGGACCTTCACGTATGCTTGATGCTTGCCGTATTTGTCCGTAGACACCTCTATTTATAGCACTCAATAAGATAGGTTGCTTTGGAATAAAGCAATCAATTACTTGTCCCACAAGTTAGGGAAACCCTAAACTTGATAACCAAGTAATAGAGATTAATCTCAATTGGAATTCTTTTTTGAGTTATCTGCCAAGTGTTTTGTTAGCTCAAAAACACTTCAAGATAGAAATCCAACAGACCAGAGATAATCTTATCTTATTGACTCATTGAGGATCGTTAGATGGAACACAAAGATATTCTGTGATAACCAAGTCCATCTAAGAGATAAAGAAGTTTTGAGTTTGACTCAAGTGAAATTCTGAAAGAATATCCACTAAATTCGACACCAACAAAGTAACCGACATTCAGGTTCGCGTACTGGTTCGCAAAATGTTCAGCACTTCGAACTCAGAAGAAATACGAGTTTCTGGTTTGCGAACTGGTTCGGGAACCGTCCGCCTGTCAGATTTCGTCAAATCTGGATTCCGCTGGAAGTACTGGGCTGAGCCAGAACTAGACGTGTGTTACGCCCTCTGCTGTGATCCATGGACTCTTTGCTCAAGAGTACTCCTTTATATCCATCCATATCCAACTAACAGTTTGCAAGCAAACCATTGTAATGGACACATGGCACCGAATCTGTCTCATTCATTCTTGTACTCACAGTATTTGTGGGATCAAACACTGGTCATGACACAAGGTCACGTTACACAAGAATACGATCTCAATCGCTATTATCACTACTAAAGTAGTCGACTATATTTCGAAAGAATAGAGAAAGTAGAATAGAAGAATATCCATAAAGTCATAACTCCTACTAACCTTTTGTCGATGAAGAATAATTGATGTCTTCTTTGTCTTCACAGTCTTCGTCTTCAAGGTCTCTACTACTTTGTCTATATCCCAATTCCGAAATCTAAACTCTAGTAGGCTAAATCAAGAATTGAGTTTTGACACCTAAAACTGACAACTAGCTTGACATACCAACACTAGTGGGTTTGACCGGACAATGCCCTAACACATATCACTGAGGTAGGTCTTACTCTTTTAGCTCAAGCTCATTTGCCAATATTCTGTTGGTATGATACTTTTCAAGCTGCAATATTTCTCATAAACAGACTACCTTCTAAAGTACTTCAGTTCAGATGTCCTTATGAAGTTCTGTTTCATTCTACACATGATTACTCTCAAATGAATGGGTTTGGGTGCACCTGTTATCCTTTTTTGGGTCCTTATAAAAGTATAAGTTGAGTCCAAAATCCGCTAAGTGTACATTCACTGGTTATAGCAACATTCATAAAGACTATAATAGTTATGGCAATGCCACTAGAAAAAATGATATCTCTAGGCATGTTATTTTTGATGAACATTCTTTCCCTTTTGCTAAAAAGTCTATTTCTTCATTATCATCTCCTGTTCATATATAGTGTCATAAACCATTTTTTCTCTATTCCAGTGTCTGCATTATCACAATGCATTGATAATTTTGTTCCTTCGATGGTTACAAGTCTCGGTTGGGTATAAGAAAACTAAAGCTATTACTTGAATGTAACTAACTATAATGTTTATCATCCTATACCTGCTGCTTTAGCTCCTTATTGTTTCCTACTGAACTAAGAAATTATAAAGAAGCTATGAAGAATCCTAAGTGGCTTAAATCTATGGTGGATGAGAATGATGCACTTGAGAAGAATGAAACATGGGAACTGGTTAAATATGAGGATGGTATGAATGTGTGTGATCAAAGTTGGTGTTTAAACTTAGGTTGAAGGCTGATGGGATATAGGAGAGACATAAATCAAGAGTGGTGGCTAAAGGGTATAATCAAAAGGAACGAAAGGACTTCAATGAGACATTTAGTCCAGTGGTTAAGGCTGCAACCATAAGGACAATTTTGACTGTTGCAATGTCTAAGGCATGGGAAGTGAAACAACTGGATGTTTCCAATGCTTTTTTGCATGGATTTTTCTCTGAAGATGTGTATAGAGAGAAGCCTCCTGGGTTCAAGGTACCAGGAAAGGAAGATTATGTTTGTCATTTAAAGAAGTCATTATATGGATTGAAACAAGCTCCAAGAGCTTGGTTTCAGAGGTTAAGCTCTGCTATTACTAAGTATGGTTTTAGATAGTCGAAATGTGATCATTATTTATTCATTTATACTTCATCAATATGTATTATGTTTCTTCTACTGTATTTTGATGACATTCTTCTTACTGGATGCTCATCTCCTTTGATATCAAATCTAATGGATTACTTTAGCAAAGAGTTTGCTATGAAATATCTAGGAGATCTTCATTATTTTTTTAAGGACTGAAGCTACCAGGAATAATAGTACCAATACTATGTTACTAACACAAAAGAAGTACAATTCGGATCTTCTTAAGAAAGCTGATATGGTTGACTGTAAACCATGTGGTTCACCAGTTGTGAAGGGTCTAGGGCTTCTATTTTGGAAGAAGAATTATTGCAGGATCCTTCTTTTTATACAAGTATTGTGGGAGGCTTATAGTATCTCACAATGACAAGGAATGACATCTCTTATGCTGTCAGTTATGCAAGGTAGTTTATATATGCATAGACCAACTACTATTCATCTGCAAATTGTCAAGAGAATACTCAGGTATGTGAAAGGTACATTGGGGTCTGACATTACTTTGGGCTCTAAGGAAATTTCTTTTTTTGGTGGCTTATTCAGATTCATACTGGGCTGGTTGTACTGCACATACACCAGGGTAGTACTACAGGTTATTGTGTGTTTCTGGGAAATTCTCTTATTTCTTGGGTATTTAAGAAACAACCAAATGTCAGTAGGAGTTCAATAAAAGCTGAATATAAGGCTTTGTCAGTGGCTTCTACAGAATTGCTTTAGCTTTCTTATCTTCTTAAGGAGTTGCAAGTTCCATTACATTAGCCTTTTACCTTGTATTATGATAATCAAAATGCAAGTTGTTTGGCAAGCAACCCTGTTTTTCATGCTCGGAAAAAGCATATAGAGATAGCTTATCATTTTGTTAGGGATCTTATCATAGTTGATTTTCTAGTGATCAATTTGTTCCTTCTCATCATCAACTTGCTGATGTTTTTACTAAGGGACTGACAGGGAATTCACTGTGTACATTAGTGTCTAAGCTGATTTTCTTGCAGCACATGGTTTAAGAAGGAGTGTAAGAGTATGTAATATATTGTTGTGTCTGCCCTTAGTGTCTGCTACTAGTCTTTTAGTGTGTGTATAACTATGTTAAGGACATCTCATATACAACTCATGTGTACGTTATTCTGTTGTGTCGGGTCTGTCTATATACTCTGTATCAGTTATCTCCGACAGTTATCTCAATACCATTTCATCATTTCCTTTACCTTGTATCTTACAATCGGCAAACTAGCTCACGAGTAGCCTTTTTACTCCCACCCAAAACTTAGCTGTCCATAGTAATATCTTTTTATTTCATTGTTTAACAACTAAGCCACGAAGCATTATCTTTTCGAGAACATCTTAAACGTTCGTAACCCGATCTTGTTTGGTTGTAAAACCAAAGCGAGTCAACTGATCAACCCAGTGCATGTATTGCTAGTATCTTTATATTTTTTGGAACTTGTCGAACTAAGTTGAGATTAGATATATCACTAATTAACAATGAATGGTTGATTCATTTTTCGGATTCTAGTTTACCTCATCTTACTCATTTGGCTTCGGATCATACTCCCATTATGCTTGATTTGTATTCTGTTAATAACTTTATTAGTAGAAGTTGGAAGTTCTTTTCTTGCTGGTTGAAGGATAGAACTTGTAATGACATCATAGCTAAGGCTTGGAGTGAGTTTATTCAAGGATCAACTGCTTATAAACTCAACATGAAACTGGTTCTTACAAGAAAATTGCTATCTAAATGGAACAAGGTTACTTTTGGTCACATTGATAACAATATCAAAGAGCTGCATGACCAACCAAACGCCATTCATAACTCTCCAAATCCAGCTTCTTCAACATATGCCATATTACAAGTTGATGCCGATATTTCTAAATGAGAATATATAAAGAGAGATTTTTGGAAGCAAAAGTATAAGAACAACTTCTTCAAAGAGACAGATAACAATACTAAATTTCATCATGTAAATGCAAATAAGAGGAAAACTCGCAACAAGATTGATGCTCTTCGTAAACCAAATGGTGAATGGTGCTCTGATAGAGAAAGTTTAACTAACCTACTCACTTCTCATTTTCAGAATATCATGACCAGCACTAATCCAGTTATGAACCAGAAATTTCTATCTCACATTCCGTCAATCATTACAGCTGTACAGACAATGGGATGTTGATGCAGATTCCAACTGAAGACGAGATATTGGCTACTCTAAAATCGATGGAGCCATGGAATGCACTAGGCCCTGACGGCTTCCCGCCGGGTTTTACCAAACCCAATGGTGCACAGTGAAAGATGATGTGTAGTATTGATGGTGCAGAATTTTTTCAGAACAAAGTTCATCAGAAAGCAGCTAACAAAACAAGAATAATACTAGTTCCAAAGGTTAAAATCCCTCAATATCCTACATACTACAGGCCTATTGCATTATGCAATTCAGCTTGTAAACTGATCTCAAAGTTGATGGCCAGGCGTATGAAGAGTTTGCTTGATAAATGTATATCACCTTACCAATCATCTTACGTTCCAAGTCAACTAATATCTGACAAATATTAGCTTGACACATGCTTTGAAGAGAAAACAAGGTAATGAAAGTTATCTAGCTCTGAAACTCGATATGTCGAAGGCTTTCGACATAATCGAGTGGAATTTCCTGGTGGAAGTTTTGAAGAAAATGGGATTTTGCGAGAGCTGGTGCTCATTAATTCTTCAGTGCATCTCAAGAACTGAAATTTCCATCATTCTCAACGGAAGTCCATGTGCTCCTTTCTATTTTATGAGAGGCATACGCCAAGGAGATCCAATTTCTCCGTACTTGTTCATCATTGCCATGCAGGCTTTCTCAAGCAACATGCTGGCTAGTGAATCTTCTCACAAGATATCTGGTATACGTATACCAAAGAATGCTCCTTCTATAAGCCATTTGTTATTCGCTGACGACTGCCTACTTTTTGTGCAAGCCATTGCAAAGAACATCACCCACCTTCAAGATATCCTTGAAAGCTTGAGGATGCATGTGACTACTTCACCAACTTATGGCAGGTTAAAAGAATGGATCCTAATGATAGATATCTTGGTATCCCTCTATTTCTCAACAGAAAGAAGAAAGTATCATTATGGAGAGAAGAGTCACAAAATGAAGAGGATAACTTCAATCTCAAGCAGGCAGGTCTGTGATGGTCAAAACTGTTCTAAATACGATCCCTCTACACCAAATGAGTAGCTTCAAATTCCCATATATGGATTCAATTCAGCTTCATTTCTGGTGGGACAAACCAGTTAATCAAGGCTTATACATTGCAAGTTGGCCAAGCTTGTGTCGATCTATTCAATATGGTGGTTTAAATTTCAGAGACTTAAGCTTATTCAATCAAGCTTTGCTGGCTAAAACCGCATGGCGTCTGTGTACTACGAAGGGTGGTTTATGGGTCAGTGCTCTTAAAGCCAAATATTTGAGGATGAGCATCCTTTACATACGGAAAAAAAAATCTACTTGGTCATGGAAGTGTGTTATTAACGAACTTGAGTTCATCAGGAGATATAATTTTTGGTCTGTTGGTGATGGTAAAGATATCATGATATGACAAGATAAGTGGTCATCAACTTGGACTGCCCCCCATATTACCAGCATACGATGCAGTTGATTCGTTCAACTATACTCATGTAACTGGCCTAATTGATTCAGATACGAATGTAAGCAAATGGAGCAGAAGAACTAGAATGCATTGTTATGCTGGAAGCTGTTAATTGGTTGAAGGAGTTAGGCTACAAGAAGGTGATTTTGGAGACGGATTACAGCTGCTTCATCAAGGCATTACAAGGTCAAAGCTCAGGTGTCTTAATATAAGACATTTTATTTCATTTCGGTTCTTTTACTAGTTGACAATGTAAGCACACAAATAGACTTTTGAATAAGTGTGCAACTAACCTGGCCAAACATGCCCGTAAAAAGGGTGTGTCCAGCTCATGTCCAGGTTTTTTTTTTTTTTGAAGGCCAAAATAAAGGTGAAATTCTCATGGCCAGGTGGTTATCCTGATTTTCTAGAAGCAAGTATTATGTCAGACATGCCAATTTAATTAAGAGGGAGGATCCGTGGACATTCTTAGATTGACATTATCTTACACTTTCAGCTCCATTTTCTCTATAAAATTCAAACGACAATGAATTTGAAGCTAGTATTTTGGTGATACGTTCCTCTTGTAAGGCTCTACAATCCTACCAAAAATTAGCACAAACCGAGATAGCAAACTTTACTATCAACCGATATTAATTTCAACCGTTAATTTTCAACGGTTGAGTTTCAAAGTGGTGGATGCTGGTGTTATACGTCTCGGTTTGTGCTCGTTTTTGGTAGGATTGTAGAACCTTACAAGAGGAACGTATCACCAAAATACTAGCTTCAAATTCATTGTCGTTTGAATTATATAGAGAAAATGGAGTTGAAAGTGTAAGATAATGTCCATCTAAGAATGTCCACGGATCCTTCCTCTTTAATTAATGAATAGATTTTGTTTTTGCATAAAAAAAATATACTATAAAAAATATTAGTGCTAGTATCTTTCTGAGAGGGACCCGAAGGGTTGGTCCTACTACTCATACACCTCTGAAGTTTCTTCTCCACTTCTTCTTCTTCTTCTTCACAAGAAAAACGAACCAGCAAATCAACTGAGTTCATTTAACATTACCAGTAAAGTCATACAGGTAAACTTAATGCTTACAACTCACTTTCTTTAATTCTTAATCAGTAAATAGTTTGATTTCGATATATCTGTTTTTTTTTGGTCTGGGGTTGATTCTAGTAGATATTGACAAGTTTTGATTTAGTTGTCTAGTGTAGGGGTTCTAAAATGGATGAACCTTCTCAATCTTGTGCGGTAATTTTTGAATTTCTGCAATCATAGACCATGATTGATTTTGAATTTTCTGTTAGTTGATTGATTTGGTTTTTAGTTTATGACAAAATTTAGAAAACATGGGGAATTTTTGTAGAACATGGGTGTTATTTGAAAGAAAGAAACCCTTCAAATGTTGGGCAGTAATCGTAAAATCTAGTTTGTGTAAACGGTTGATAATAATAGTCCCACATCGGACTAGGCGATTCGGAGGATTTTGTAGATATGAGATTAAGGTTGCACTACCTATTGCCAATTAGCAATGGATTGGATGCCCACCCTAATAGTCCTACATGGGCTATCAGCCAAACACAATCCGTGTGATGAAATATTATTAAGCTTTAAAATTCTGCATGCTCTAATAGTCCTACATGGGCTATCAGCCAAAGAAATTTGCTATGATATTCTTCTTCTAGTATAGGAACTCAGGTATGTTAGGGCCTCTCCATCCATTGCTAATTGGTTTTTTATTTGCATTGTACTACTTGTTTTCATGGATAAAACATGGATTACTTGGTCTAAGTCCATGTGACTGTTGATATTTTGCTTTACTGTTATTGCAGTGCATTTATACACAAACCTTCTTTTTTTTTTTTTTTTTTTTTTTTTCCCTACGGGAGTACATAAATATGGTGTGTCTTGGTTGATTGAAAGTTGTTGTGGTTATGCCATTGATGGGAAAACATGTATTGGAATAAAGGGTGGAAAAAAGAACAGAATTGTGATTTCCTGTATGACATTTGTGTGAGTGGTTGTCAAAAATCATCTCTGTAACTCAGTGTTTATGTTACTTAATTGCTAATGTGTGTACAGAATAGTCTGGCACATCATGATGTTCATGCTGGGGCGCA
>JAJJMA010010594.1:0-16676 GCA_023529015.1 Papaver nudicaule | reverse complement strand
ATCAACACCATAATGAACACATAGAAATGAAGCAACAACTCACTTTCATTGCAGTAATTTGCAAAATTGTCCAATAACCGGACTAAAATTGCCCCAATGGGGACTTTAACTGTCTAACTTGAGACTCTCTTCTCCAAACTAGATTTATGTTGATACCCAAGGCCCAGGAATACCCAAAGAGGCCTTGGACATAGGCTAGGAGGCCCATGATAGGAGAGGTCAAGGGGAAAAGAGATGAGAAGTCAGAGGGCATGGACCAAAGGTCAAGGGTGACCTAAGGGTTAAGGAATGGCATTTGAGTAAATATGGAGACAAGGGACACTTGTCAATTTAATATGGGGATAAGAGTCCTATAAGTATCCATTAGAGGTGACATTAGAAGGCAAGTTTTCGGGAGACTATAAACAAAAATCAATGTAAACTTACGCAAAGTTTAATAATAATAATAATTGTATTAACCAAAGAAAACTGTAATTTACAATGACTTGATGACTCTTATATACACTTGAGATAAATCCCTAGCTTGCTAGCCACGAAAGGGTAGAAAAGACTCCAAAACCGACTAATAGACGAAATTTGCCAAAAATGGCAAATTCTTAATTCTTCCATATATTGAAAGTACTCTTCAAAAGAAACTCTAAGCCACAAACGGCGACCCAGACGGACTCTTAACGAATAAGTTATTAGCAAAACAAAACTTTTGTAAAACGGCAAAAACAGCTAATTGAGACCCTAAACAAAGGAATTGGGCTAAAATTTGAAGGCCAAGACAATTCAATTGCCTTGTCTTGTTTAGTGGGTTGTTTCCCATCAAAATAAGCCTTTGTTTGACTGTTTTACGACAATCGGGTCGTTTGCCTCTAAATAGGCTATGGCCCGAGCGTCTGCATCATTTGGGGAATTATGAGAGAGAGTGCTCCTAATTAGAGAAGAAAGTACCATATTGAGAGACTTGCACCGCTGTGACCCGGACCAGACTTGAATGACCCTATCAACATTTGGCGACCACAGTGGGAGTCTGGCTTCACGTCCAACGGGAATGAGTACGACCCTTAATGCCTCGTCAACACAAAACAAAAGAGAGGAGAAGATTCCAGAACCAGATGGAGGTTACGTACTGGTGGAACATGATCCAACTGATAGTGGCACTGAGGAAGTGTTGCCCGCAGAAAAAATCTCGTTGGGGATTCAGACCACGCAAGTACAACGACCGGAAAGAGGAAAGCAGACGCGCCAACCAGCAGTGACATCCAGGAGTTGAGTCTAGAATATATGCATCGAGAATTTGTGACCCATACTTAGCGGCAAAAACAACTGATGAATCAATCGCGGGGAGCAATACCGCGGACACAACTCTGGTTAAAGCAAATACTACATGAGCATTTAGCGAGGCGGGTAGCAAAGAGGTAACAGCGGGAGGACCTAGTGGGATCACGAAAGAGGTTTTGGCAAAGTATATAGAAGAACATCCCCGAGTGACAAGGCAAGATAACAGCTATAGCTCGATAGATCCACCTTATCCACGAGAAGTTGTCGAGTATCAATTCTGCTGGTTGCGATTTCTTCGTTAACAAAACTTCTGGTATCTTGCTTTACTTTTACCTTCCGCATTATATTGTATCTGATCTATATAATTAAGATATTGCAAGTTTGTTGATTTTAACCCTTGAGTGAATCCATCTCGGTTGAGACCTACGAGAAGTTGTTCTTGTTGGGATTCGGTTCTTACACAAAGAACTGTACTCGGGTTGTTGCTTGAATATTGATATGTGAGATCGTTCAAGTAACCTAATCAATTAGGTTCACGAATTCAAAAGATGGTGGTATATCTCGGTATCCCCTTCTTTTCAATTGGTATTAGAGCATACAAACACCTGAAAGACGTAACTGTCTGTGTTTGACGAATTCGTGAACTATGTTATCACCGAGTTTTAATTATGCCAAGTGCTTAGGGATTTATAAACCAGTCTTGTCCACCGTTTTGTCAATCCCATAAAAACATGCACTTGTCTCCATTGATTGGAGTTCGGAGCAACACTCTAAAGAAGACCTCATAATTCTTGTTGAGAAACTTCGTTGTGAATTAAGAGTGTTTGCAAAGAATATCTTATGTGTACGGAAGAGCTCAAGGACTCTCCCGACGGAGAACGTATACTCTCAGAAAAAATTGAAACTAAGACTATTGAAAACAATAATCTTATTCAAGAAATTACTGAATCAAAGGATATCATTCTTTCTCTTGAAGACTCCTAAAACGACTTGAAAAATCTTGAAAAACACTCATAAAAGAGCAAATCATTCTTCAAGAACTTTGCAAGAAAACAGTTTCCAATCTTGCTTATGCTCACAATGAATGCCTAATTCTGAAGGAGGAAAATAAAAAACTCAAAGAAGAAGTAGGACCATCTAGAAAAAAATCTTCTTGAAGGTACTAAAAAATATATGTGTAAAGACATCTCATTGTCTCCCTATGATAAGAAAGAACAAACCTTATCTCTGTCAGATTCTCCTAAGAAAAGATTCTTCTCTAAGTATCACAATCGGCGGAATCAATGGCTTTGTCATCATTGTGGGAGAAGAGGGCATTATTTATCAGAATGTTCCTTGAGAAGGAATCAAATCGATAAACTTCATAAAACACTGGCTCAAGTAGCTGGTGAAGTCTTTAGGCTGTCAGATCAAGCCTATGAAATATAGACCGGAGAAAAAATTCCAAAGACCTTCAGAAATTCGTCACATTTTTCTAACTGGAAGAGAAGGAATAATGGTTCTCATGAACAATCGTTCTTTCAAAAATGGATTCCGAAGAAGGTTGGGAAGAATTTGTGGACAAAACCTAGAAATCAGGTCTACAAAGTGTAAAACAAGGATCTGCAGGCAATGGAGAATCAAGTAATAATCTCTCACAGGTATGATCCACCGAATCTGAATGTTAATCCAAACAGGAAGTCATCTGCTCATTCTTTTCCTAGTTTGTTGAAAAATAAAAAGTGGGGTGTGTGTGTGGGAGGGGGGGTGCGTTTCTGTTATGAAAAACTGCGGGTGCGTTTCTGTTATGAAAAACGCAGTTTTTTTGTATCTGTTTTGTGTCCTACTGATTTGACAAATAAATTATCATCCTTAACCAAAGGAACGATAATCTTTATCTCTTACTTATGTGTTGAACGTTGCTCCTTAGAGATGAATCCACGCTAAACCATTTATGTGACCGATTGTCTTGATGGTATATGACTTTCTTGTCATAGTTGTTTCTCTATACCTATATTAGTGTCTCCTTCTTGTAGTGAGCCTATTATAATTTTAAATAAAGGTGTAACTGTGTCATGTTTGAGTCCAAAATGTAATGACTCGACATGGGTGTCAACTGCTTAAAGATCTGCTTCTAGCACTACAAGAAAATTGGTCATTAGCAACTACGTTGTTACCAACTGCAAATGGTGGAACCCTTTTACCAAACCAATTTTTACAACCGAAAGTCGCTTTAGCTGCCGGAAACCTCTCGCCACCGTTTTCCACCAACTATAGTGGGTGGAAAACTTTAGCCAAGAAACTCTACCAACTATAAGTCGTACCCGTAGCTACTGGCTTTCAGTCACCAGTCTCTGGCAACTCATATGTTATCTAACAGCTATACATATTTGGCCACTTGTTTTAACCAACGAAAGTATCATTTGGTAAACGTTTATACCAACTACCCTATCATCGTCAATGTTAGTAGCTTCTATCCACCGTATTTGGCAACTGCATGACACACTAGACGTTATAAATTTATATCCGCTAAAGAGAGCAGCCAAAACATTCTATTGGTAGATACCTCTACCAACACTGTATTCTTCGTCGTTATCATAAGTTTCCAGCCACAACTGTCTGGCAACTGTAGAGTACACCAGAAATAATATACTTCTAGCCGCTGGTTTTGGAACCAAAACATTTTATTGATAGATACCTCTAGCAACTCTGAATTAGCCTGCATTATTAGTTTCTACCACAACAAATTTGTGTATTTTACGGGACTAATAAGTGATTGGAACGATATATATTTTTCCTTTACAAGAACTTGGGTTAAGAAATTACAAGAAAAATCAGTTTTCAATATTGCACAAGTGAATCAAATGTTCTACAAACATTGACAGATATTGAGAGATACTCAAACCTCTAAGCATGAAACACATGCCTAAAAGAGCCAAGAATATCTAGAATTTAACAAAAACCATAATATAAAATAGCAAGAAATCTAAAATTGGATACTCCATTTTTACAAACGACCTTGTTTATTTCAGTATCATTGTTCCTGTAGTATATGGCTTAGAATCCAAAATGGAAAAAATTCGAAGTATTATCCTTAAATTTGCAAAAGGGAACTGTGTTCAAAAACTTAATAGTATGTTATGTAAACTTAATAGTAAGCTTCCATCTTCACTGCTTGATACCAATTGTAGCGAGTTGGATATCAACCCAATTTGTAGCCAATTTAGTACCTTCAGTTGTTACACAATATCTGGTGATAGAGGTATCTAAGTGCAGCTGTGACCTGGTAGAATACCAGATTTAAGCCTTCTACTAGCTGACTATTTTTTCCTTCTGCTAGCATATTTATATTTATTATCAATTATGAATACTAAGTGAGTCCCTTCCCTGCATCCATTGCCTTAGTACACAATTGAGCCTTTATCTGCTAGCATATTTATATTTCTTATCAATTAGATTGCAGGCATACTTTATTGTCTTTCTTGCTGCTGATAAGAGTTTTGGTAGTACTGTTGCCGTTTATTGACAGTTGCGTGGTGATTTTTTTATCAGGTAGCATTTGATGGAAGGCAAGGATATGAAGAAGTTATTTTGGGATTTAAAAAGTTTTTGGGGTTTTATTTTGGGATGTGAAAAAACTTCTAGGTTTTCATTTTGGAATGTCAAAGTTTTTTGCGCTTGGATATAAACTTTTGTTGCTATATGTTATCTAAACAATTTGGGCTTCATATTAAATTAAATTGAATTAGCAGTTATCTATTTTAAATTTAACTAAATTATATTAATTTCATTTATAATCAGCAACATAATTAACAATGGGTTAAAGGCCAACAACATCAACAATACCTTAAACAACTAGGTGGTGTATTGGTTAAGATTTCTACCAACTGAACTCAAACAAGTAGATGATATATGATGGTTAGAACCATTTACCAAGGAGGTGTATGGTGGCCAGAAACATGAACCATATAAATAGACGGTATCCAAAACTAGATCCTTCGTGGGTTAATATATTTACCAGCTGAACCATAACTAACCCAAATGTATGGTGGCTACAACCATGAACCACCCAAACGTACGGTGGCTACAACTATGAACCAACCAAAAGCACGACGGCTAAAACTAGATGATATATGGGTTAAGCTCTTTACCAGCTGCACCTAAACCAACTTAAAACGTGGTTGAAAGAACCATGAACCAACCAAATGATTAGTGGCTAGAATCATGAACCAACCATGGAATCGGAAGCTAAAACTCTTGTTTATCTAAGATATCAGTTGCTTCAACCCTCAGCCAACAACATTACCAACCAAAAATATGGTGGATAGAATCGGTAACCAAACAAAGGGTGAGCGGCTAAAACTCTCATCCATCCAGAGATACAGTTGCTTCAACTCTTAACCCTCCTAATGAATAGTCTCTAAAACTCTCAGCCAACAAACGTACCAACTAAAAGTTAGTAGGGCTAAGCTTTTAGCTGCATCCAATGTTTTATAATTGTCCACCTCTACCAACTGTTTGTATGTCTTCAGCAGCCAAACTTTTGGCGGGTGTAATATTTCAGCAATCATTATTTACTCGCTTCACCAACTGGTAGCTTTAGTTTCAAAAGACTTTCGGCAATCATTTGTTTCGGTTGCGAAGTACTAATCGTAAGAGGTCTTTACAAACGACCTAGTTGCACAAGGTCTCTTGCCTCACTGGTATAAGCAACCCTCAGAATGAGTTGCTAGGCTGTTGGTAGAAATCTTTAGCCTCCAAAATTGGCATGTAGCGACCAAATCTGTTCTGTTGCTAGAACCCAATTTTCTTGCAGTGTAGGGATCTCCCTACCTCTGGCTCCTAAGGCAAGAGTCAAGACCAGGATCCATGAGACTTCCTAGTTGACAAGTTTAAAGAATCATGCAATTGGAAATTCCATATCATGTTGTTGACATAGAAAAAACTTAATTAGGATTGTTGATTTGTCAAGTTATAAGGGCATTATTGTAAATACATGAATACCCCTGGATTGAGACGAGTTCGGAGACAGACTTATATATATATATATATAGATCTCCTACTTGAGATATCCTCATGTCTACCTTGTCAAGATGAATCAAAAGTCTAGAAACAACTCTTCTTCCAACACCTTTATTATTGATGAAGACATGGAAGGTACTTGTGAATCTTGTTCTATCAACACTCTTGCAATTGAACAACTTACTCAAAGATGCAAGAAATCTGAAGAAGAAATTGCCGAACTTAAGCAACTTCTTTCCAATTCTACTCAAGATCTCACAAGGTTTCGAAACAATCAGACCGTTTGATTAAAAACCAAGAAAAATTACTAAGCTTGGGATACAAAAACAGAGAATTCATTAAGGTTGTCAATAACAAAGTTAATGTTATAGCAACTCAACACAATGCAGAAAACTTCAAAAAGGTTTTCAATATTGGCTGGGCATTTGAAGAAGGAGTTCATGAAAGACTTGAAGAATCCCCTTTGAATCAAGTCTAATTAGTTCTTTGTTTAGCATAGTTAACTCCTTTTGTTAAAAAAAACTTGTGTCTTTTCCTTAGGGTTTCGGGTAATTACTATGCTAGAAGTAGTCATGTTTTTGATTTAAGCATGATATTGCTTGTACTACTTCCATGTTTTCTACTCATCAATTAATAGAATTTATTTATTTAAAATCTTGATTGATGATTGCAATACTTTGATCTTTATTGATTATCCTTGTGATTGTGTTGCAAACGTCGTAAATTTTCTTTTTTAGCCATATCACACTTTTTTGGGTAAAGCAATTTGTGAACAATTATCAAAATCCATGCTTTTGACTCTTATGGCTTAGAGGAGACGATTTTGATAAGTAGGAACCTCATAAGCTACAATTTTGGACTTGTTAGAGCATTGCTCGGTTGAACCCACTGATATTGCTATCTCAAGTCAGTTGTCAAGTTTAGATGATAAAAACACAATCCTTGATAAGTTTACTCTACAACCTCGGACTAGGATAGTTTTAGGTAATCGAGACGAAGACCATTGAAGATGAAGACCGGAGCTTACTACTTGATAAATCATAACGTCCTCGCTAAAGGTTAGAAAGGTTTTTCCTTTCCATGTTTCGTATTTGCCATTTCTATCGTATCAATAGTCTATGATGTTTTTTATCGCCTTTGCATTTGTCACATCCGTGATAATATGTATAGGTAGAGTATGTTAAATTGTCTCATGAAATGACCTCAACGGTGAACGCGTACATGTATTGCTTATGGAATTCCTGAGAACGAGTGGGTCTGTATGAACGCGTACATACGAGTTCATTGTTTTCTCCTGAACTCCAATTGACAGATCTATGAACGTGTTCATGAACGCGTACATATAAGCCATGGAAATCTTCCAACTTTCATATCTTGAAGTTTTCGGTCTAGGCATGATTAATTCTCGGACTCGTCATTACTTGGCCCATGGAATTCAACTACTTAATCCACGCGATGTTCAAACATGTTTTGGACCATAAGTCGCAAACCTTCAATCAAGGTTGAGTCCTCTTTAACTATTGGCCTAGTCCAAAGTTAGAAGAAGATTGAGAATGGGTATTCAAGCTATGGACTTTCCTAGTTCCTGAACTTGCTTGAGCCCTACTCAAGGTTGCTTAAGTTTTAAGCAAAGCCTCCCTTGGTGATCACTATAAATAGATGACCTTCTGCAAGATACAACTCAATCCTCTACACATCTGTGTATCCTTGCATACAGGTTGGTCGTCATCTCGAAGTCCTTTTCTTGGACTACGACTATTGAAAGACATCACTTGAGGATCGTGAAGCACAGGTCGGAAGTAAAATTCTTGATCCTGTATCTTGGGTCAATTGAATATTTTCAATCTTATCACGGCCAAGATTTGATAGAAACTTCGTAAGGGAGATCTTATATCATAAACCCTAGAAGTTCCGTAACGCACATTCACGAACTAGGTTTAATACTAAGTTCGTCTAGCGTTAGGAGGTAAAGTTGTTTAGGCTAGATCAATAAGCCCTATTCAGCAAAATATATTTCCATTAACCTTGACTTTAAGTCTAAAGGAAATCGCAATCGTATTCTGTTTAATCACTTGGATACTTTAGGCGTCATGTTAGAGGCAGGGTAGCGCTAGTCTTCACGAAGGGAAGTGGAGCAACTCCTAGGCCTGTAAAGGACGTCAGCTAGGGGAATCAAGTACGTAGGTTTCTGCGGGAGCCAAGAGACGTAGGAGCACATTGGTAGCTGAATTGCTTGTAGGGTTAATTCAGTCTCGATACATTCCAGTCCGAAGTCTGAGAGTAGGCTAGTGTATGTATACCGTTCATACTAAGGGTGTTCACATCTGGACGAGGTCCCGGGGTTTTCCTGTTAGGTTTGCAGTTTCCTCGTTAACAAATTTCTGGTGTCTTGCATTACTTTTCTCTTCCGCATTATATTGTCTCTGATCTATATAATTAAAGTAATTGCAAGTTTGTTGATTCATAACCTTTGAGTGAACCATCTCTGTTGAGATCTACAAGAACCACGTTCTTGTTAGAGTTCGGTTCTCTGAACTATACTCAGGTTGTTGTTTGAATATTGATTTGTGAGATCGTTCACACAACCGTAATCAACTAGGTTCACGAAATTTAAAAGTTGGTGGTGTATCTCGGTATCAAAGGGGTAAAACGTTGTACTTTTCGTTTTTAGTCGTGACGCGCTAAGAAGGGGTAACCTTGTGTTTTCTATAAAGGTGATGGTTTTCTGAAACTGTATGAGAATTTGGACGATTAAGCCTTGAATTCCTACGTTCGTAACTGGCTATGAAAGAAAAACATAATAGCAATTTTACTTGTAAAATTGTACTAGAACCCAAGTTTCTACAAAATATTTCCTTACTTGGGAAGGTCATCGCGTCGTTCTTTAGGAAATGACACATAATGGGGGAGACTTCTTTTGAACTTATGCTTCATGGTAATATCTTTTTGGGGAGTGCGGCTGTGGAAATTGCGAGAGAATTGCTCCTTTAGTCTCTCGTTTCAGATATGTTTACCTTTGTCTACATTGGTTTACGGTATTTTATGATGATACCTATTTTGTTTTTCTATTTGTCTAATTTTTATGACAAAAAAAGAGAGAAATCTTAGTAGTTTCAGGGGGAGAAATCTTCTAACTACTACGACATATGTCATACAAAAGAGAAATCTTTTCGGCATTGTCATAGGGGGATTAAAATTGATATGCTAGTCATGTCTAAAGTGAAAGTTAGTGTATTGATTAAGGGGGAGAACATATCATATTGTGTAGTATCTTTAAGCATCGGTGTTATATGCTCACAAGTTTTGTATACTACTCAATTGCATAACAACTCTTGTTGGACTATTTCCTTCTAGAACCAAGATGTGGGGTGACCTTTGAGTTGTTATCTACTCCTTGAATCTTCATTTGCTGGAACATACGATCATATCTGAAGATGTTGAAGATTACAAGAAGATCAAGTTACATTATGGTTAGGGCCAAAAGATTTCACTTTTTGAATCCATATGTAAGATTGGGTTTGTCACTAAAATTGACAAAGGGGGAGATTGTTAGAGCATAGCTCGGATGAACCCACTGCGTTGCTATCTCAAGTCAGTTGTCAAGTTTAGTTGACGAAAACTCAATCCTTGATAAAGTCTACAATATCAGTTCGGACTAGGATAGGTTAGGTATTCGAGACGAAGACCATTGAAGATGAAGACCCGAGCTTACATACTTGATAAATGCATCGTCCTCATTAAAAGGTTAGAAAGGTTTTCCTTTCGGTTTCGTATTTACCATTCTATCAATTGAAATAGTCCATGATGTTGTTTATAGTGATCTCGAAGGATCAAAGATTAGTTCTCTTAGCATTTAAATCACTAAGTGGCCAATGCCTAAGTAGAATGTGGTAATAGAGCTAGTTCTTAAATTACACCTGAACAGCTTACGCGTTCATATGCTGGAAGGGAAATTCTTGAACTCAACAGTTTCTTATGAACGTTCATGTACGAGTTCAGAAACTTCTGAACTCCGAGAAACTGTACATTAACGCGTTCATATAAGCCATGGTTAAAACTTCTATTTTGAGGTTTTTACCTTTTGTGAATGGATTTTCGAACTCTTTCTCAACAAGGCCTATGGAGCTCTTTTCCACAATTTTCTTTAGGTTCGTGTATTTTTACATGGACTTCATAGCATGACCAACTTGCTTAGACATTTGATATCCTTCAATTCGATCAAGGTGAGTCTTCTCACGACCGTTAGGTTTTTAACCAACGGGTTAGAAGAAGATTGAGTTGGACTTCAATGCAAGCCTCTGGACTTTTCTAAGTTCGGAAACTTGCGTGAGCCTCATTCAAGGTTGCTCAACTTTAAAGTAAAGTGTCCCTTAATGATCAATATAAATAGATGACCTTCTGCAAGATACAACTTCAATCCTATATATATATGTGTATCCTTGCATAAAGGTTGGTCGTCATCTCGAAGTCATTTTCTTGGACTACGACTATTTGAAAGACTTCACTTGAGGATCGTGAAGCACAGATCGGAAGTAAAATTCCTGATTCAGTATCTTAGGTCGATTGATTTGTTTATCAATTCAACCAAAAAGGACCAAAGATTTGATAGAAGCTTCGTAAGGATGCACTCGGTGTTTTAAGTCCTAGAAGCTCCATAATGCAATTCACGGACTAGGTTTAATACTAAGTTCGTCACGTGTTACGAGGTAAAACTGTTTAGGCTAGATCGATAAGCCCAAATCAGTATATCGATTTCCATTAACATTGACTTTAAGTATAAAGGAAATCAACTATCGTATTCTTGTTGAAAGACAATCGAGTACACCAGGCGTCTTCACGAAGGGAAGTGGAGCAACTTCTAGGCTTGTAGGCCGTCAGCTAGAGGAATCAGGTGCATAGGCTTCTGTCGGAGTCAAGAGACGTAGGAGCACAACGCTAGCTGAGTTGTTTGGAGGGTTAATTCAGTCTCGATACATTCCAGTCCGAAGTCTGAGAGTAGGCTAGCATTTGTATTCGCTTAATACTGTGTGTGTTCAAACTGGACGAGCTCCCGGGGTTTTTCTGCTGGTTGTGGTTTCCTCGTTAACAAAACTTCTGGTGTCTTGCTTTACTTTTACCTTCCTCAATATATTTTCTATGATCCATATAATTAAAGTACTGCAAGTTTGTTGATTCTAATCTTTGAGTGAATCCATCTCTGTTAAGATCTACGAGAACTTGTTCGTGTTGGGATTCGGTTCTTACACAAAGAACTGTACTCGGGTTGTTGCTTGAATATTGATTTGTGAAATCGTTTAAGTAACCTAATCAACTAGGTTCACGAATTCAAAAGTTGGTGGTATATCTCGGTATCCCCTCCTTTTCAACAAGTGTACCCGATTAACTCTGTACAAGCCATTTTCAAGGAATCCCCGTTTGAATCATTCACAGTTCACATCATTATTTTCAACTTTAAAAGTTTTCTTTCTTGAAGATTCCGAAAATTCCAGGGCCTGGGTAAAAGTTTGTAATGCTTTTTGATTCTCTTGAGTTGACATATACCCAAGCCCTCTAGTCATGCAGATAAAGATTTGTCAGAGGCAAATTTGGATTTCACCTTTGTGCATAAGGGCAAGAATTTTGCAGTCAATCGATGGGAAGATCATTATTGGTCCACTCCTAAGAACGTTGTAAACTCTGTTTTTAAAATTGAAATTCATGGAATTCCATATCAATTATGGTCATCACACCCTATATAGGCATGCTATTGGTAAGGTGTGTGGTGAACTACTAATTGATCCACCTACGTTGAGATTAGAGGATCTTAGTTCAGTGAGAATGAAGATAAGAAATACAACATGCATAAACTTCATTCCAAGAGCTATCAAAGTCCATACAGAGAAAAGGTGCTTCACGACATTTGAGGAGGATGCATCATCAATAATGTATTCAATAGCAACGGTAGATGGCCTGTTATTCCCACTCAGATTGCAAGGTTCAAATCTTGGTGGGCAAGTTGGTGTTGAAGTAGATGTTGAGATGCAAACGACCTCCACATGATTATCAAGCTCTACAATGAAAGTATCATGAAATCCATATAGAGGTTTGTATTTCTCTTTTGGCTCTCTAATACATAAGTGTATGCCTGACTTTGTGTCTGAAAGAAGTTGAACTGCAAAGTCCTTCATAATTTTTGATTTTACTGCCACATTAAAAATCTATTTTCTAATAGGTCCTTCAGCTGCAACCTTAGAAAGTAAGAATTGTTTTGTATGATTTGGCATTAGTTCAAAGCTTACACATACCTGAGTGCTTAACTGAAACAATCTGTTTACTTCATTGATCGCCCAACTTGGTAACTGAATGTAGGTATTGGGTTTTAATGGTGAATGGATGGTAGGTTTTTGTGGTGAATTGGTGATAGGTGTAATTGAAGTTGTATTTTGAAGAATTGGGGTTGGTAATAGTGGTGGCTTTGTTGGTGATGGTGTAGGTAACAATGGTAATAAGGAGATGACTTTGTGGTTGATGGTGTAGGCATATGAAAGGCAATCTGAATGGTTTGGGGTTGAAAAAGAGCTGAAATAGAGTTCCGGAATGATTGGTGTGAATCTGGTTGTCGAGAAGGTAAGGTAATCTCAACAACAGAAGAATTAGAGAACATCTGAGATAAGGGTTCAGAATTGGGTATCAAGATATCTTCATAATCTTCGGCAATACTAATCCTAAAAGCAGGCTCTGGGTTCATATCAATATCCATATCTATAACTTCAGTTGAGTTAATAGAATTAACCGTCTGAGTTGGGTCGGGTTGCTGCTTAACCTCCAAACTTGTTTCCGTATTGGAGCCCGATGTTTCATAACCCATATCTGTTTTTTCCTTTCCTCCATGGTGACTTGGCTTGCGCATTATTCCTTTTGAATTTGAATTTGAACTTAATGAATTCAAATCCGTAACAAACAGAGAAGAATAAGGTAACATTATATTGCTACTTTGATTATTGCTGATTTTCATTCGTTTCTTCTTCCATAAATTTGGCAATTCAGATATTCTTTTTTTCTGAGTTGTAACTGAGATATTCTTGGGATATCTGATGGTCTTGCTTGATTTTTTAATAGTCTCATGGTGTTATACCTAAGAAGTTACTAATTGAATGCAAGAGATTTAGTTTTAAGGCATCTGAAGTGGACAAGTGTGCCACTAAAGTTAGAACAAGAGGATTGGGGTCACAAGTTTGTTAAATGAATTTCCAAATTTTAACTTGGAATGTCAGGGGCCTTTGCTTCACTACTACAAGAACTGTTGTGAAGAAAGTTACTCAACTTTATAAGACTCCCATTATTATTCTTCAAGAAACCAAGATGATGTATTGCACTGATTATGACATTCAAAAAATTTGTGGGAATACTAATTTTGGTTGGACTTTTCAACAATTAGTTGGGAGTTCATGGGGTATGATTATTCGTTGGAACAAGGCAGTGTTGGAAGTTTTTGATTCTTTAGTGGGAGACTACACTTTCTTAATTGCTTGCACAAACAAGGTGGATAATTTCCAGTGTGTTTCAACCAATGTATATAGTCCAAATAAACCTCCAGAAAGATCTTTCTTTTGGGAAGAACTTGACAATGTTCACAATTTCTGGAACCTGCCTTGGTGTTTGGGAAGTGACTTCAACACGGTTCTCAAATGTTCAGAGAAAAAAGGTTGCACAAAGACTTCTAAAAGAATGGAAGGGTTTGCTCTTTTTATTGCGCAACATGATCTTATTGATCTTCCTCTTAGGGGAGCTGGATATACTTGGTCTAACAACCAAGACAATCCAGTCTTGTGTAGGTTAGACAGATTCCTTCTTTCTCCTTCTTTTGAGCTTAAATTTCCATTATCCTCTTAAAATGCAAAACCTAGACCTACTTCTGATTACATTCCCATTATCCTTGATCTTTTTGACCCATCATTGGGTCCAGGTCCTTTTAGGTTTGAAATCCTTTGGATTCAGGAGAATGGTTTTGTTGATTTATTAGAAGATTGGTAGAGCTATTTCTGTTTTGCAGGTACTCCGAGTAATGAGATGTGGCTAAAGCTAAAGTAACTCAAGAAATTGTTGAAACAATGGAACAAGGAGACTTTTGGTCACACAATAGCTCAACTCAACAACATTTTTTCCGAAATTCATGACATAGACAACATTGGTGAAGATTCAGTTTTCTCTGAACAATGTGTGCTACAAAAGACTAAACCCAAAGCTGAATTTGAAAAAATTTCTATAATAGAAGAGACTGCTTGGAGGATTAAATCCAAATCAAAGTGGATAAAGGAGGGTGACAGAAACATTGCACATTTCATGAGGATTGCTTCTACTAAAAGGAGGTACAATAGAATAAGAGAGTTATATGTTGATGGTGTACTTACTTCTGACAGAATTCCGCTACAGGATCATATTGTAGGTTTCTACAAGAATTTATTCACAGAGGGCATGGTTATTAGACCACATTTGGAGGGAATTGAGTTTGACAAGATTAATGATGCAGAATCAACAATCCTTGACTCAATGTTCATTGAGGAAAAGTTTTCACTGCAATAAAAGAGTTGGGATGGACCAGATAGTTTCCCTTTAATGTTTTTTCATAAAGGGTGGAAATTCTTGAAGACTGATATCATGGGGGTTGTTCATGAATTCTGCAAAACAGGTCAGATAGACATTAAACATAACTCTACTTTCATTTCTCTTGTGCCAAAAAAAGATAGTATTGAGACCATAAAAGATTGTAGACCAATTTGTTTTCTAACAAGTGTCTAAAAAATTATCTCAAAGATACTCTCATCTAGGTTGAAGTTGGTTATGAATAATATGATATCTCCAGTAAAATGTGCATACATCGAGGGCAAACAAATTATAGATGGAACTCTCATTGCTAATGAAATGGTTGATTCGAGACTTGTTTCAGGAAATCCAAGTTTAATTTGCAAAATTGATCTTGAGAAAGCACTTGATGAGTAAATTAGGCTTGAATTCATTATGGAACAAATGGGTTTTAGTCCTAAATGGTGTAAGTGAATAAAGTTTTTTTACTCAACAGTTTTTTTTTTTCCTGTCATTATGAATGGTGCTTATTTTCGGTACTTCAAAAGTGCTAGATGGGAAAGACAAGGTGATCCTATTTCACCTCTTCTGTTCAATATTACCATGAAGGGTTTCTCGAGATATCTTGACAAAGCTGTTAATGTTGGTTTATTCAGTGGGTTTTCAAATGTGGTAAACAATTTTTCATCAATCATTTGCATTATGCAGATGAAACCATATTTTTTCTGAATTACTGTCAGGAAGAACTCCACAATCTTTTTCCTTCACCCAAATGCTTTGAGTTTATTGCAGGACTGAAGGTTAATACTTCTAAGACTAGGCTCATTCCCATTGGAGACTGTCCTAATTTACCAACTTGGGAAACTGAACTTGGTTGTCTTACAAATAAAATCCCTTTCATATATCTTGGTATGCCATTGGGCTCTGTTGGTGCAAAAAATATTACCCCAACGATCTTCGATTGATGTGAAACCTTGATTTGATCTCCGTCGTTCTTTGATCTCCTAGCAGATGTTGATTGAAAATGGTGGGGGGTGCCTGCAAAAACACTCCGATGCTAAAGTCAAGCAGAGTTCTAGCAGATGTATATGAGAAGAGGAAAAAAAAGTGTACCTTTTGAGTTGGAAATTGGCCTCTATTTATATGGTGAAAACCATATCTAGGTCATTTATCCAAAAAAATTCTTCTCCCCTTTATCCTCCTTGCTAGGATAATTATCTTCCACAGAGTTAAATTATTATTATCTTTAATAACAATTATCTTGAAAACCCGAATGGTATCTACCTTTTATGATGACCAAATTCATGATAGAATTGGTTACTATCAGAATCCTTCTTCATTTATCTTCTTTGCCAAGATAAACATCTTCCATAGAGTTAAATAATAAATATTTTCAATAATAATTATTTTGAAAACCCTAATTGTATTTTACCCTCATGGTGACTAAGTTCATGATAGAATTAGTTATCTCATCTAACCATAAGATAATCTTCTTCATTTATCCCCTGTGCTAGGATAAATTTATCATAGATAATTATCTTTAACCATAATTATCTCTAACCATAATTATCTTTAATATAATTATGTAGTTATTTTTATCTAGCAGATATGGGCCATAAAAGACTATCCATGGCTCCATAATTAATTGAACTTCCTTAATAAGCAATTGGGCTTTTATAATAAACCATTGGGATTCTATACTAAGCTCCATTAAGCATCTATAATAACTCATGGACCTCTATAATAAGTCAGAGTTGGGCTTCCACAATAAGTCATGGACTTCCACAATAAGTCCAAACTGGGCTTCCATAATAAGCCATGGACTTCCACAATAAGTCCATACT
>JAJJMA010010584.1:0-16301 GCA_023529015.1 Papaver nudicaule | reverse complement strand
AGGATTGAGATTGTATCTTGCAGAAGGTCGTCTATTTATAGTGATCACCAAGGGAGGCTTTGCTTAAAGTTTAAGCAACCTTGAGTAGGGCTCAAGCAAGTTCCGGAACTAGGAAAGTCCATAGCTTGAATACCCATTCTCAATCTTCTAAGAACTTTGGACTAAGCCAAAAGTTAAAGAAGACTCAACCTTGTTTGAAGGTTCACGACTTCTGGTCCAATGCTTCTGATGACCGAGCGGCTTGGGAAGATGATGGATTTGACATTACGAAAAAAAATAGATTAGTCGGATGAAATCGAGAGAATATTTGAGATATCGAACTAAGTTGTGAGTGAATGAAGTGAAGACCAAGTTTGAGTTTATATAGAATCGGGGAGTGAAATATAGGCCGTTGGATGAGCCTAATCTGGTCGACAGAAATATAGACGACGATGGAATTTCCATCGACGCCGATAGAATTTGTATCTGTCGATGGAAATTCCATCGACGATACTATTTATGTCTCGCGTTGTAAAGTTGCAACGTCGTTTTGGCTGTTTGCTGGGTCCATAGTCAGCCAAAACACATGATCATATTGTGTGTTATTTGTGTCCCATAGGAACTGGCCCTAGCTTTGCTACATTTCAACCAAATATCCACAAAAATAAATAAAAATAAAAATAAAAATAATGATAATATTGTACCATAGTCTTGCTACATTTCAACCAAATAAATAACCAAATTCTTTCATTTAGCCAAAGTCTCGAATATGCATGAAGATTGATTTGACATTTATTAACTAGTTCCGGGTACGACACGTCAAACTATCCGTTAAGAAGATGAAATGAGGAAGAAGATTAGATAACTCAGATTTTCTTTTATTTTCTTTTCCCACCAAAAAAATCAAGAGCTCAAACAAGAGCTCTTCTCTGTATCTCAATGGAGATTCCATCTCCTCTCTGCATCTCCTCCATTTCTTCAAAACCCATCTTCAGTTTCTTCCCAACTTATCAAAAAAACCTAGGGTTTTCCAGAACAAGAGTCCTGATATTGAAGATAAGTTGTTCGAGAAAATTCTCAGTTTTGAATGGTTTTAGAAAAAGGTCTGATTTTTCAATAGAAGGGAAAGTATCTGATGTTGAAGAAGAAGAAGAGGAAGAAGAAGAAGAGGATGAGGATGAAGACGATTTTGAAGCTGCAGACGAATACGAAGAATATATTGTCGATGAAGATACCAATGAAGTAGAAGATGAAGAAGAAGAAGAAGAAGAAGAAAGTGATTCAGTAATTGTATCTTCTTCTTCTTCTTCTTCTAGATATGAAGAACATAAATGGCAAAGAGTAGAGAGACTTCGTAACGATGTTAGAGAATTAGGTGAAGGGATTATTGATTACAATGAACTCTCTTCTATTTACGACTTTCGTGTCGATAAATTTCAGGTTTTTTTCATTCAACCTACATTCATTCAAGCTGTAATTTTTACATATGTTTTAGTATGTTTTTTTTCTATCTTTAATTATTGTGCAGAGATTGGCAATACAAGCATTCTTAAGAGGTTCATCAGTGGTAGTTTCTGCTCCAACTAGTAGTGGGAAGACGCTGATAGCTGAAGCTGCAGCTGTTGCTACGATTGCTAGGGGAAGGCGCATATTGTATACAACCCCATTGAAGGCATTGTCTAATCAGAAGTTTAGAGATTTTCGGTATGAATTTCTACATTTTAGTCATAGGTCACCTTGTAATATGCATAACATGTTTTAGTATGTTAACATGTGTTTTTTAGTATGTTCGTATAGTATGAACTTGAGCAGTTTATGTGCTCTTGCAGTGATACGTTTGGTGAAAGTAATGTTGGTCTACTTACTGGAGATTCTGCAGTTAACAAAGACGCACCCATATTGATTATGACAACAGAGATTCTACGGAATATGTTGTATCAGAGGTACTGTCTTATTGTTTTGTTAGTGTGGTATTGGAACTGTTTCTTAAAACTCTAGGCTAGGGGTTTAGCTCATCTCTAATACAGCAATTTTCATACTTCCCCTAGTTGATTTAGTAGCTCACTGCTACCTCTACTACAGTGTTGGAACCGATTCTTCCGGTAGTGGATTGTTTCACGTTGATGCAATTGTTTTGGATGAAGTCCACTATCTCAGTGACATCTACAGGGGTACAGTTTGGGAAGAAATAGTATGTCTCTGTTTTAATGCCTAATCTATATACATCTTAGGATTGTCTTTTCTTTGTTCTCATTTGCATTGCAAATTTTCAGGTGATTTATTGTCCTAAAGAAGTTCAGCTTATATGTCTATCGGCCACAGTTGCCAATGCTGATGAACTGGCTGGTTGGATTGAGCAGGTAACATGCGATTGCTATGTCCTTAATTGTGCTGAAAATTGAATTGTCTGCATTATACTACTGCTGATCAATGCGTTTCATTACTTCGTATTTATCCCCTCTCATTGCATAATCTACAAAGTCATATACTACATTGTCGTAGGCCTGATATGTATAGTAACTGCAGTGAATAGTTCGAAAGCGTATATTTTAAAATGGATAGCAGGCAGATTTTGAATAGCTTAATGTTTGGATGTTTCGCAAGCTAATTGCTACCTTATTTAGGCATTACCTCAACTTCTTAGCATTTCTTGTTTTCTGTTTTGTCTAGATTCATGGTAAAACAGAGCTGGTAACATCTTCAAAACGACCAGTTCCATTGACTTGGCATTTCTCTACAAAAAAAATCTTTGTCACCTCTTCTTAATGAGAAAGGAACTGCCATAAACAGGTACCTGTCTGCTCACTTTTGTGTTTTTTCCCCTTGTTTCTATAAATGATGTGATTATTAACTTTTGGCTTCTGCTTATTATCGCAAAAGGAAGTTATCACTCAATTATTTACAACTTTCTGCTACTGGAGTTAAACCTTACAAGGAAGATGGATATAGAAGTAGGAACTTAAGAAGGCGAGAAAGTGACCGGCGCTATAATAATGTTTCGGATATATCTGGACAGTCGGCACTGTCTAAAAATGACATAAACACCATTCGCCGGTCACAGGTACAGAAAATTGTTAGTAGATTGATTACCAACTCAATTTCCTTTTATATTTTTCTTTTTCTTTTTTGTTTCACTTATGCGCTCTTACACGTTTTATAACCTACATACACAGTATCTCAGTTCCAGACGTTTAACCTTTCTTAAGACGAGGACAGTCAGTAATCTAACATAAATTAGTCTCATCCAGGTTCCACAGGTTAGAGACACATTATGGCACCTTCGGGCAAGGGATATGCTGCCAGCTGTTTGGTTTATTTTTAGTAGGAAAGGGTGTGATGTAGCTGTTCAGTATGTTGAAGACTGCAAGCTTTTAGACGAGTGTGAGATGGCTGAAGTTGATTTAGCATTGAAGAAGTTTCGCATTCAGTATCCTGATGCCATCAGAGAGTCTTCTGTAAAAGGTCTGAGGCAAGGGGTTGCAGCACATCATGCTGGTTGCTTACCGCTATGGAAGTCATTTATTGAAGAGTTGTTTGGGAGAGGACTCATTAAGGTTATTTTCGCCACGGAAACACTTGCAGCTGGAATCAATATGCCGGCTAGAACAGCTGTTATTTCCTCTCTTAGTAAAAGATGTGAAACTGGACATATCCAGTTAAGCCCAAACGAACTTCTTCAGATGGCTGGCCGAGCTGGCCGTAGAGGTATCGATGAAAAGGGTCACGTTGTTCTTCTTCAAGGTACCAATGAAGGAGCTGAAGAAGGCTGCAAGGTTCTCTTTTCTGGACTAGAGCCTCTTGTGTCGCAGTTTACTGCTTCATATGGAATGGTGCTAAACCTCCTCGCTGTATGTACCGTTACTCCTCATAAGCTTCACTTTGTATCAATGCCGAGGCATTTCAGTAAATAAAATTTGTGCTCTACACAGGGTGCAAGAGTAACTCGTAGATCGAAAGAGACAGATGAGACTAAAGTCTTTCAAGCAGGGCGAACATTGGATGAAGCTAGGAAGATCATTGAACAAAGCTTTGGGAATTATGTTGGTAGTAATGTCATGCTTGCTGCCAAAGAGGAGCTCACAAAAATAGAAAAAGAGATCGACTTTCTAGCTCTTGAAGTTACTGATGCTGCTATTGATGAAAAGAGTCGAAAGCAGATGTCTGCGAAAGCATATAAGGAGATACATGCGTTGCAGGAAGACTTACGGGTATCCTCATCACTGTTTTTTATGAACCACTAGGCAAAATAAGTTTTAGTTTGTTAACATTTCTCCTGATCTCCTGTGAATGTTCATTTGTCACTGTTTTTGTCTTCTTATCTGTTTGTCAACAGCTTCCTTTTATATTCTAGTGAAAATGCTTTGTAGTTTATATTGTTGTTAAGCATTAATGTAGACTATGTTTGATAAGTCGAAGGATGCTGCACAGGATACGTTTCTCTGGTTTATACAAGTAGTTTTAGATCCACAGTGTGGTAAAGGTCGTACAGCACTCACCTATCTATTATCATATTGATTGTATGATTGATGTGTTCATTAACTACTCATATTACAATCTTTTTCACACTTAGCCATTCATACTGATGGTGAACTTAATTGCAAAAAATATTCAACAATCTCGTCTTTAGCAATATATGTGATTTTAGCTTATTCAAACAAATGTGGATTCATATGTTAGGCTATCGCATTTTCAGGCAGAGAAACGACTTCGAACAAAGCTGCGACGAGAGATGGAAATACAACGAATGGCCGCTCTGAAGCCTATATTGAAGGAGTTGGAAGATGGACAGTTACCCTTTCTATGCTTGCAACACAAGGATAGTGAAGGATTTCATCATTTAGTCCCTGCTGTTTATCTGGGCGAGGTTGATTCACTCTCTAGCTCTAAAGTCAAGAACATGGTAAGCAAAGTTCCAAAGAACTACTATTCTTATGTCTTTGACATCTCTTTCAAAAAGTGTTCTAAAGAAGTCCTATTTTAGTTATCCTCGATGACTATGCTTAGCTGTTATTTTTCCACCATTTGAGGATAAGGTATAACAAGGCAAAATTATATTTAGAGTTAATATGAATCCTGTAACAGCGTGTGATTCAACTGCAGTTTAAAACTCTATTTATCCAACATGACAGATCAATACAGATGACTCTTTTGAACTAAACACTGTGGGGACTGAGTTGGAGGTTGGAGATAGTGACAGAGAACTCGATGCCCAATTGTCCTATTACGTGGCTCTTGGTTCAGATAATTCCTGGTATCTCTTCACACAGAAGTCAATTAAGACAGTTTATAAAACGGGCTTGCCCAATGCTCCTCTAGCTGAGGGTGATGCTTCGCCTCGAGAAATTATGCAGTTGCTACTTGACAAGGAAGAAGTTGACTGGGAGAGGCTGTCTGAGTCTGAATTTGGAGGTCTTTGGCGCAAGGAAGGATCTCTTGAAACATGGTCTTGGAGTTTGAATGTGCCAGTCTTGAGTAGCCTTTCAGAAGATGATGAGGTAGAGCTTTTCCTTTTTTCTTATATGAATTGGTCAAAGCGAGCAATGTTATATAAGTTGTCAATAATTGTTGGATTTTTACTGAGTTTGACAACCCTTTGATGGAGAAAGCAAGAATTGACTTGAACCTTTCTTTCTTTTAGGTGCTAGAAAGGTCACAAGTGTTCCATGATGCTCTTGAACGTTACAAAAAGCAAAGAACTGCGGTTTCTCGTTTGAAGAAAAAAATCTCTCGTAGCGAAGGCTTTAAAGAATATAAGAAGATCATTGACATGACCAACTTTACCAAGGAAAAGATTGAACGACTAAGGGCTCGATCAATACGCTTAACTAATAGAATACAGCAAATTGAACCATCTGGGTGGAAGGAGTTCTTGCAGGTACTTCAACTATGTTTTTCCTTTCCATTTAAGAGTCGAAGACTGTTATGTATTTACAATGAAAATTTTAGTGCATGTGCATGAAATTGACATAGTATGGTCTTTTACATATTATGATGTGCAACATCTCCTCTCTGTATCAGATCAGCAATGTCATACATGAAGCTAGAGCTTTGGATAAAAACACACATGTGATATTTCCACTTGGTGAAACAGCGGCAGCAATCCGAGGAGAAAATGAACTTTGGCTTGCTATGGTGCTTCGGAATAAAATACTATTAGATTTGAAGCCACCTCAACTAGCTGCTGTCTGTGGAAGTCTAGTTTCTGAAGGGATTAAACTTCGTCCATGGAAAAATAATAGGTTCTATCTTTATTTCAGCTGGCTTGTATTTCTACTTCTTTGATGTTGCTTAAAGTCAGTCAGATTTCTTCCCAAGCTTAAATTGCTGTATTTAATTTTGCAGCTACGTATATGAGCCGTCCACTACTGTATTAAATATGATCAAGCTTCTGGATGAGCAAAGAAACTCGGTTCTTCAACTCCAAGAAAAACATGGTGTAAAGGTGAGTTTGGTGGGAAAAGAGGTCTCTTGATGTTTTGCTCAAGTACCTGTGGTGATTGTTCACAAAATGCAAAATGTAATTATGCTTTTATTACAGATTTCTTGTGCGTTGGATAGTCAGTTTTCTGGAATCATCGAAGCTTGGGCCTCTGGCTTAACTTGGCGGGAAATTATGATGGATTGTGCAATGGATGATGGGGATTTAGCTCGTCTATTAAGACGGACAATTGATTTATTGGTTCAGGTATGTGCACCTATCACAATATTTATTAGGCGGCTAAATGACACGTGCACTCCTAAACCTACGAAAGTTCAATGGTGCTCCATCAAAATTTACAAGAACTAAAAAAACAAAAAGATAATGAGGTCGTCAAATATGTATTGTGTATAGTTCTTGGTGAACTAGTCTTTGTTTACATACTATTCTTATACGCGTTTTAACATGCATGCTACATTTTGATCACAGATTCCCAAGTTACCTGATATTGACCCAGTTCTGCAAAAAAATGCATTGGCTGCATCTAACGTCATGGACCGACCTCCAATAAGTGAGCTTGCTGGATAGAGGTGTAAGTAATGACATGGTATGCCCCCATCACTAGCATATTTAAGAGCTGATTCATGTTGTATCAAATTTTGCTATGTAAAGACTAGGATGTACTGGGCATTCAAATGGATGCTGCAAAAAATAAGTTTCCAGTTATTTATTTTGTCATCTCAGTAGTTGTAAAATGAGATTTGTAATCAGAAAACGTCTTTTTAGTAAAGCAAAGTCTGAGAAGTAGCCATCGCCGGAAATAGGTTATTCAGTGGTTGCTCAGACATGTACACTAAGTACTGGTTCAAAATGCAGCATCTTGCACCAACTCTGGGCAAAGGAAGCTTGTATGACTAGCCAAGGAAGTCAATAGTGGTTTGGCTTGAGAAATCTTCTGATAAGTGGGTTAAATCTATAAGCAGATGGCAATTGCCTGGATATCAATGGAACATGAGGATCTTTGGATACTGGTTCAGTTCATTTTTTCAGTTCTACTTGCTACCATTAGGATCTTGGGGAACAGTCAGGCATACAGTATTGGGGAGTTAAAATTGTTTTCTTTGCCTTTGGGCCTTAAACTTGCAACTTAAGAAAACGAATTCAACAGGAAATTGGTATTGCGAGGATCTCCCCATGTATCTCATGGATAACTTTTAGGGTTCATAACAGTTGATTTGATTGGTTCGGCAGCTACCAATCTTCTAGTTTATGTATTCACTGTCAATGTTACATCATCAAATATTCTAACAATTCCAAAGAAAGACCAAAACGGGTACTTCTGTTTGCCTCTGTTATCTGTTCTGGAATGATTTACTAAGAAAAAATAGTTAACATAGATATAAATGAACATACCCCTCAGATGATGTGAATATCAGAGACTATCACACTATTTACACAAGGGTGGCTCTGAAAGCCAACTTTAGATATTTAGAAATTACATTTACAACTATAGACGGCAACAATGGTAGCCAGCATTCCTTGATACTGGGTGGATTTTGACAGGACATCTCTGAAAGTATCTGATACAAAGCTTCTAATCAGGAGCTATTTTGCTTGACGATGCCAGCGAATATTGTATTTTTGTGGTTAAGCACATGTTCTTTGCTTTGGAGCTGAAGGTCCGAAAGGAAGGGACCTTCAGCGATCCAAATGTAAGAAAGTATTACCTGTAAAATAGACGCAACAAACAAACACAAAGCTGATTTATTTTGGTTTCCATAATCAATGTTATCATTTTTAATTTTTCCTTTCTTTACGTAATTACTGCAGCCAACACAAGGATGTTCATGGTTCTGCTATGGCAAAGACCAAAACAAGAACCTGATAAAAAAAAGCTAGATGGTCTTCATCACACTCGGTTTCAGACCAGTTCCAGCAATTAAATGGTGGAACTGGACTAATTCAGAGTTTTCATGCAGAGTTTCATGCAGAGTTTATAATCCACTACAGTAAACAAGAAGTTCTAGTACCAAGAAGTTTATGATTTACCTATAAGCGTTTCGTGAAGGAGACTAAGATCCAGATAGCAATCTGTGGAACCGTTGTACTCTTGCTGGATAACCATCTATTGACTTGGCCTGGCCATGGCACGAGGATCTGTCCTCAGAAAGACTTCTTCGTCTCGTCCTTGTGCGATACATGTAATCCTCTGTGTCTAAAACATATGAGACCTGCCAAAGTACATAACTTCTGAATTTAGGACAAAGCAGAAACGCAATCAATCCTCGTTGAAATATATTTCAGTTTTAGAAACTAAAACTATTAAGGGCAAGATACCTTCGACGAACTGCAAGCTATCTTGCACTCAAGACCATTGACTAATTTAACCCCTTCCATGGCCTCAGATGCAACAGATAATTCATCTTCGCATACGAATTTTCGTTTATTTCTGCAAAACCAGTATTAAGTTGTGTGCAAGTTGTGAAACCCAGTCATAAAATTAATGTTAAATTTCGAAAGACCCATGGCAGCTACCTTTCAAGGAAGAGATCATTCCCCTCCTTCCTTGGAGCTAACAAGAAATCATTTTGCAAATAGGATGCGAAGTTAGGGTCCATTGTTACGGCAGTGACTTCAGGCTTGTCGTCCCCAGACTCCATCAACTGGATAGATAGGCGGTTTGGACTTGAAGACTGCAGAAGAATGAAGTTATCAATATAGTCAATACTATTATCTCCCCCTTTGAAATACAATGTGGCACATGTGGCAAATAATAAACAAAGTCCAGAAACAAGGACTTACATATTCAAAGCGATAGATGTTCTCATCATGAAGAAGAACACGCGTATTTTCGTGATAAACTATGTCTATAAATCTGTCAGGCTGCCTTGATTTTTCGTATGCATATAGTTGAAGTAGTTTATTGTCCATTTCATCACTTACAATTGCTTGAAGCTGAGAAAAACACCGTCCATTAGAATCTTCAATGGCCAAATCCACTTCAAGAAGAAGGAAAGAATTAAGAAACATAAGATGCACAAGTTACCTGCTTGACAAGTTTAAATATTAATTTGTCCAATGTGAATAAAATATATGACTGAGTTCCAATAATAGCACGACACTCATCCTCAAACTTTGCAGTGTCGGCTGTACCATCCAGTAGATTATACAGAGCACTCATAAATCTGCATGTAAAAAAAACCAGCAAATCAGTAATCCAGTAAGTATACTAATAGATACAGAAGTTACAGACGTCAACACCTAAACAACCTGGCGTAAAGGTCAGGAGGGCTTGTATCCTTCGAAACTCTCCATTTCTTTTCAGCAGACGAAGTATTTGTTTTTGCTGACAATATTCTCTCATATAGTGTCTGACAAATATAAAAGCAAAATCAGATGAATAGGTGAAATTAAGAAACTCCACAACATATTGCCCAAAGAAGAAAACAAGAAAAGAAGAAACAAGATATCTCACCTGATGAAGCCTAAAAAGCACATAAAACGAATCATTTCCATAGAATATTTGAGAATCCTTCCTTTCTTTGTTTTGTAATGCTGAAGGAACACGTTTCGCTAGAGGTTTTACTGTATGTAGAAACCGTTCTGACAACTTCAGTAACGACCCTTCACCTTCAACATCATGAGCATCAGAAGTACCTTCAGCTTCACCTTCACTTTCCACCTTAGCATCTTCCTCACCCTCGTGATTTTCAGGGGAACACTCCACACCATCCCCAGAATCGCTACCTGAAACCCCTTCACCAGTCTCAGAAACATTCTCACTGTCTTCTGTTGACCTTTGATGGCTTTCATCACCTTCGTCATCAGCATAATTGTCACCTCCTGGCTCCACACGACATATAACTTCTTGTCCATCCTTGGATACTGCAGTACTATCTTTTGTTTTATTATGGATTCCATCAGCTGGCCCACCATTTCCGTAGCCAACAAAATTATCCTCTTCAAAATCCCCATTTGGTGATAATTCACCCTCTTCCCTTTCTATTTTTTGGTGCCCAGTAGAATCCTTGTGATACCGAGGTACTTTGGTTCCTTCTATCAGTGACCCATTTGCTGATATCCCTGGTTTCGTACTATCACCTCCTCCCTACAAAACATAATAGCTTTTCTGATTAGTACTGAGAAATCAATAAATTGCATTAACTGCAAACTTGAGCAAGTTGACTCCATGTTCACTGGGTTGAACTGTTGACCCGTTAAAAGTGTTTTTCAGGGAATGAGATTACAAATGAATGCACGAGAGCATCTACTAATAGGCTATGCAATATGTTGGATTTCCAAAATCTTGATATGCTTGGAACATCTATAACAACCAAACAGATGCACATATGCGGAAAATGTATACCTCTGATGAAGGTAACCCTTCGGTCGAAAGTCCCCGCTCAAGCCCACTCTTGACAGCAGTGGCCAGAACAGATCTAGAAGGAGCAGTGCTCATCCCTTACCACCCAAAAAGAAGGAATACAGTAAGAGTTGGATAGTTTTGAGAATCAGTCATTAAGATGTTCAAGAATTGCCAACAAGGTGAATTTAAGCAGCATACTAACCAGAAGTAATTTCCACATTAGTTCTATCAAGACTTTGATCTCCTTTGACAACAGCTGAGGCATTGGAATCAGTTAGCCGTGGATTAGAAGTAGCTTGTTTACAGGCTCCTGAAGTTTCATCAAACATGGGGGCCGCGGTCTGGACTTTCCCTTGCTGAGAAGTACTACCGAGAGCATCACTCTTGTGGGTACTTCGATCTTGCTGGTGAAGATCATCTTCTTTATCTGCATCCCCATTTACTGACTTAGCCTTGTGGAAACTTTGTCCTTCAGATACCGAGGTGACTTGCCCATTGCTAAGGTGATCTAATTGATTGGAATTAATATTGGCAGTGTCAGCATTAGAGTTACCTTCAATCTCCCTCAAACTTGCCGAACCATTTCGGGTAGCATGATTCTTATCGTTGACAACATCTTCTGTGTCCTCTACGCCTTGTGCCCGGGGAGGAACAGCAAACATAGGCTCCAAGAAGGTTGTCCAGATTTTCATAACTTTATCCAACTGATCCGCAGCAGTGCAAACTTCAGAGCACGAGTATTTGATAAGCTGATATATGTCTTCATGTATCGATGGATCAGAGTATTCATATTCCAGATTTGGAACTATCGGCCTTCTGATACCAGCGACAACTGAAACTAGCATTTCATCCTCATTACGCTTCTTCTCGCTGATTTCTTTAATCTCGGACAATAAACCTGAGGAAAAAACATATGAGAATCAAGTCACTAGCTGAGCATAGGAGGCATGGGTTTGGACGGGATAACATGAAACAATTAAGTTACCTTTTGTGCTCAAGCTCTTGGCATCTTGTTGCTTGAAATAAAAGCTACGATGATCCAGTGATTTGTGATGGTTCTTAGCATATATATCTGCCCAGACCTTGTTAAAATCTGAACGGCATCTTGACCACTCCTCTTGTTTCTGCTTCAGACGGGTTAGTATGACAGGCAATGCAACCGAAGTATTTCTGCGCAATACATCCATCACATCCAGGCCATGATCCCCATATAAACGTTCAATGCACCTCAGATTTAGGGCTATAGCAAAAAAAAAAGCAAAATAGACATGTCGTTAGAAATAAGCTAAGAAAAGGATAGAACAAGAGTTCAACTGGCAACATTACATGAAGGCACAGTCCATGTGCAAACCTGTAAACTGATCCTCAATACGTATTGGACTTTCCAGTTCACTAGCATCATCATTGATCTTATCCAGCAATTCCTCGACACGCACTGTTGTAGCATTGACAGATTCCAATAGCATGTCCAATTCGAATCTGAGTTCATTATATGAAAATGACATATTACCAAATGAGAAATCAAAGTCATTCTAATGAATAAGTAGCATATTCCATATTGGAGTTGATTTGTTGCAGGTTTTAGTAAAGCGAATTAGTTTTTTGTTTTTGGTATCAATAAATTCCAGTTATCTACAACCAATTACTGGGTCATGCATACAAAGCAAGATCATTAGCGAAGGTTAGAAGAAGAAACTGGAAACAGAACTAACAAAGGTACAAGGCAAACCAGTGTTGCCAAAAATGCAGATTACCTGTCATCTTCACATTTAAACAAACTTTCTTCATATTGATTCTTCCGCATATGCTTAAAAGAATAATCTTCACTTCCTGAAGTCACTGATACCCAAAAATCGTTCAAAACTTGAGCACCAAGCTCTGTCTTTTGACTGGCTGAAGGTATTGGATACTGCATTCGAAAAACGCAAATGGAATCAGAACAACAAAAAATGGTTGAGGGGGGAATTGATGATGAAAGTCCCTTACATTCTTTGGCAGGAGGCGGTAACTCGGCGTACAGCGCTGACAATTAGAAAGATCAAGCTCAGAAATGGGTTTAGCCATATATTTATCCTTGTTTAGAAATGAAGCCTCTTGACCTGCATTTCTATCAACTCTCTTCCTCTCTCTCTCTCTCTCCCGATCTCTATCTTTATCTCTGTCATCTCTGTCATGATCCCTCTCTTTATTGCCCTCTTCTTCCTTCACTGGTCCAGGTACATGTCCGTCACTCCACAAGGATTCTGCAATCAATCAAGAGGATGATAAGATCCCACAGAATGTTCCAACAACACTAATAATAAATTGATTATTAATTTAGATGGAATGGACAATCAAGATTTGAGTGGTCCAACATTCAAAGTTTTTAAATCAATGAACTAATGACACACTTTCCAAAAGAACATATGAAACCTCTACAGCCAACATTATTATAACATAAAGAAAGTAATGATATCTTACGTTTATTCATGACGCCAGCCAAAAGTCCATCTGCAGTAAATTAGAAACATCAACGGAATTAAAATAGAAGCTACAGTCAAAGTCGAAGCTTAAACTCCTACTTCCTAGTTCTAACTACATACCAATCTTCTCACAGCGTGATAAAAACTGCTCAAATCCGTTCATAAGATCAGGATATTTTCCAAGTAAATCACGAACCTGAAAAAACAGAGCAACAACTCACAGTGAATCTCATGGAATGAACGGTGCTTCATTCAGAAATGATCCCAACTTTTGTTACAACAAACATATCAATGGTACACAGACTGGATAACCTCATGATAAAATGACCAGAAACCAAATGCTCGGTAAAAAAATTAAAAACGGGATAGTATACAGCAAGAAATATATATCAGTGTAAAAACATACCAAGCCTTGCAGTTCGTCTCTCGTGATAATTTCCTTGCTATAGATGTTCAGACATTTAAGGTATTCCTGATATAAACCAGAATTGCCTAGCGTCTCCTTGACTTTTTCACAGAACAAGAACTCTTGCTTGTAAGCGCCTGCAAGATTTAAATAGAAAACAATATGAAAATCTCAGTATGTGCATCAGTATTGTAAGTAATAAATGGAAGTAGGAAAATATCCATTTCATCCTCCACCAGGACTAAATAATTGTAGCATAAGAAAATTATGTGTGTATATATATATATATATATGTATATGTAAAATACAACGCATGATTTCTCACTCTTCAAGGCAGTTTTGTCATCATATGGAGACAGGCTGGGATGCGTTGCAAATTTATCACCACCTTCCCCATCTTGGAGAAAAGGCTCACTGGTGTCCCCAGGACGCCTAGAAGACTTTCGTTTGTGCTCTAGATCCTTATCAATACGATCACGCTCTCTTCTATTTCTCTCTTTTTCCTTCTCGGAACGTCTCCGGTGCTCCTTCTCTAATTTCCTTTCATGGTCTGGATCAGGCCGGTCCACACTGAGATCACGCTCAGCATGATATGTTGTTATTCTTTCCCTCTGCTGGTATTGCAAATAAACAAAACACTGGCTTGAGGATTCATAAAGCATTTAGCAAACTTTATACTTGAAGATTTGAAAGTTACCTTGTCCCCATGCAATTGCCTTGAAGCAGTAACAGCAGAGCTCCTCTCACGGGGAAAAGATGAATTTCTGCCTGATGGAGCATGCTGTGTAGAGTCCGTCTCCGGTAGGAAATGTTTGAATTCCCTGAGCAAGTCTTGATGAAGGTGGAAAAGATCAGCCACCTGCAAGAATAAAAGTTCAGTTTCTAGAAAATTTCCAGGAGTTCGCCACAACAAAGTCTGGGTTAAGACTAAAAGCGAAAAGAAATTATTTACCTCAGCATAAACATCAGCGATGGACTTGTTCTCTTTCCGGTACATATTCAGTATGTCTAGGAATGCTTTGTAAACGTGGTCATCATCTTTGAATCGTGTCTGTAGATAAATATCAGTTAGCTGAAAAGCCCCGAATGAAAACTAAAACCATCAACAAAAATCAACTAAGTTTAAATATGTTACCTTTATTTTGTTAACGAAGTTAATAGCTTCATCAAATTCTACAGGCTTCTTTGGTGGCTGCTCGTCCGCATCGAGTGGGAGGGTTATCTCATAACCTTTGGGTAAGAAGGTATTGAAGCCCAAAATAAGATTTCTATGCCCTTTGAACAAATCCTTCACCCTAGCTATAACCCCTGTTGTGTCAATTCTGAAAGCAATAAAGAAACACGAAAGCAAATTTAGCAAATTTGCCCCTAAAACACCCAAAAGAATGCATTTCATAGAATTAAAAACAAGTAGAGAAAGAGACGATCGGACCTTTGAGCCTTAAAATCTTTCATAACTTCCAGGAACTCATCATATTTGTCCCTCCTATCCTGAAACATGTCCTTAACGTCTTTGAGATAAGCTAGGGCATCGTTGGTTGTTAGTGTCTGTGCACCAGCTCCTCCAGGTCCCTGAGCTTGTCCAGAGCTGTTGTTAACCAGCACAAAATTTGAAAAACAAATTTCAGTAGAATTTCACAGATCAAAGGGAAGACTATCACAAATAGAATTGGTCAAGAAAATATAGCCTTTTTTTTTCTTAAACCAAATCCCACACTTTATATATGAGATAAGACTACATATCTACTTTGTATCTTCGAAAAATTCAGACATACCACCAACAGAAATATGGGATAACAACAAATTCATGCAACCCCCTCCCTTAAAATGAAATCACCCAAAACTGATAACTAGACCTAGATTGCATCCATACAAAGTCGTTTGACTCAATCAGTTAACTAAACAATGAAACATCTTTATAGATTCAAAACATCACAGAATCAAATTTACTAAAGTGGAAGACTTTCATCTAATCTAATTAACCCCAAATCAGAGAGGACTTACGTTTCGCCGCGGGACGATACTGCTGGGCGTTTAGTATGAGAACCCATCATGTAAGCTTCTTCTCTAGACCTTTTCATAATAACATTAACAACAACTTATCTGTAACAAAAAAAATCAACAAAAAATTTAAAAAACCCAAATTACAAAAACATGTTCTTTTTTCAACCATAATCAACACAGATTATTATTACTTACAAAAAATTCTATCTCAGAATCAATGAAATAGATCTATCCAAACCGAATTCAATTCAAATCTACAAAAACAAAAGATTCGTTAGTTAGTTAGTCCGCTTATAACCAAAACAAAATACACAATCAATCAATCAAAGAAAAGCAGAGAAATTTTGAGAAATTGAACCTTGTGAGAGGGAATCCGACAGACAGGGAAGCTTAAGCAGCAAACTAGTTGTGAAGAGAAGAGGTTATAAGGTTAAGGTTAAGGTTTTTGCATTGAAAGTGAAAAAGAAAACACATTGGAACTCAGAAAACAACTAAATACCCTTCTAACTTACTTCTCTCTTCAATATATATACAGAGGAGCAATAGTACAAAAAATTTAGTAGTAACTTTTTGTTTTCTCAAGTTTTCCTTTAGGCTTTAGGTTATGTATGTATTTTTGAATGAGGAAATTAAACAAAAGTCCCTCATCTTAGTGGACCTTCACAA
>JAJJMA010010578.1:0-10092 GCA_023529015.1 Papaver nudicaule | reverse complement strand
ATGTATCTTTTTGGGATAGGCATGAATCTTAAGGAGATAGATGTGAATCTTTTTGGATAAGATAAATCTCAAGAGGATAGACATGGATCTTTGAGATAAGCATGGATTTCAAGAAGATAGATTCGAATCCCAGAAAGATATACTAGTATCTTTTGGGATAAATGCAAATATGGGCAAGATAGACATGGATCTTGTGAGATAGACATATATCACAGAGAAGATAGGCATGAATCTTCCAAGATAAGTATAAATCAGGAGATTATTCAGGATAACTATAAATCTGGGTGGTTATTCTGGATAACTACAGGTAGATTGGTTTTCTCCCTATAAATAGAGGCTGAAATCCAACTCAAAAGGTACACATTCTACTCCTTTTCTACACCAAACTCCTGTGAAAAACTCTAGCTAACTTGAGCGTCGGAGGGTTTTTTGCAGGTACCCCCCCATCATTCATCAATAATTGCTGGAAGATAAAGTAACGGCGGAGATCTAATCAAGCTACACATCAATCGAAGATTGTTGGGGTGATAATTTTTCCCCTACAATAGTGATCACCAAGGGAAGCTTTGCTTAAAGTTTAAGCAACCTTGAGTAGGGCTCAAGAAAGTTCCGGAACTAGGAAAGTCCATAGCTTGAATACCCATTCTCAATCTTCTAAGAACTTTGGACTAAGCCAAAAGTTAAAGAAGACTCAACCTTGTTTGAAGGTTCGCGACTTCTGGTCCAATGCTTGTTTGGACATCGCTTTGCGACTTCTGGTCCAAATACTTAGTTTGAACATCGCTTGGATTAAGTTGTTGAATTCCATGGGCCAAGTCACGACAAGTCCGAGAACAAATCATGTCTAGACCGAAAACTTCAAGATATGGAAGTTGGAAATTTTCGCATGGCTTATATGAACGCGTTCATAGAGCAGTCCTTAGAGTTCAGGAGAATTCTGGAGAATTCTTGAACTTGTATGTACGCGTTCATACAGACTTAGCTCGTTCTCTGAAATCCAAAAGTCAACATATGTACGCGTTCATGAACGCGTTCACCGTTGGGGTTATTTCAAGAGACAACTCAACATACTCTACCTATACAAATTATCACAAGTGTGACAAATGCAAAGGCGAAAATCCTAGAATACCTTCGGATCATATAAAAAACATCATAGACTATTGGTATAATAGCAATGGTAAAAACGATACGGAAAGGAAATACCTTTCTAACCTTCAGCGAGGACGTTATGATTTATCAAGTAGTAAGCTTCGGTCTTCGTCTTCATCAGTCTTCGTCTCGATTACCTAGAACTATCCTAGTCCGAGTCTTACAGTAAACTTATCAAGGATTGTGTTTTTGTCTCATAAACTTGACAACTGACTTGAGATAGCAATATCAGTGGGTTCAACCGAGCTATGCTCTAACAAATATTACTACTAGTTACAGCAACATCCACTATATTCATAAAAGCAGTCTTTACACAATTAAAACCAAGCAGCTTACAAAGTTCAAAAATCCAGGGCTTATTAACAAGGAATAACTATACCAAAAAGTATACCAAATAAACACAACAACAACTACTACAAAAGAAGAAGAAGAAGCCGTCCGCCTTGAAGTGTCTTTCGAATCCAAGCCACATCAGTTTGTACGTGACATCTCTATGGATGTGGATCACGAAATACTAAACCTGCAAAATTCAAAACATTACCAGGACAAAACAAATGTTTTCCTGATGTGGTCGGCTACGAGGGAATCTAGTCATCCTCTGCACCATCATCATCATCATCACCACTGCTAGTATCATCCGAGTTGGTCATCTCATCATCAGTTATCTCATCATCATCACTTATCTCATCCAATATGTGATAGTAGTCCTCATCTATATAATCATCATCAGAAGATGCAGGAGTGCCATAATCCCTCTTTCTCTTCTTCTCTTGCTCTTCTTCCTCATCAGTTTCCTCTTCCCTTTCCTCCTTGCTTTCATCTGAATCTCATGCTCCCTCATATTCATCCTCCTCTCCTAACAAATACGCATTCATGGTTCTGGCAAATATGTAGGGATACTGGTGCTTCTCCTTCCAATACGAGCGAAACATCCTCTCCCTTAACAATTTATTATTCCTCTTATCCCATGAGGTCTTCATGCACTTCTCTCTGGCATTTGGTGGGATTTTTTCTTCACTATCCACTTCACTCTCACTCCCACGATGCTGCCAATATTCACTTGTATTTCCACCATTTTTTCTTATTTTTCTTGCTTTGGCCTTACTTAACCACTTCTCAAACTCTGGCTTATTGTCGATCATTCTCTGGAGAAATTCTGCTATTTCTTTCCTGTTTTTCAACTGTCGATTCACCAACCAATTTTTCCATATGCTCTTGAGATAATTTCAATGCAAATCCCTTTACCCAATTGTAAAACTCTTCAGAGGATTCACTCTTCTTGGATTCATCTTTTGGATTATGGGGTTTGGCTAAATTGCTGGCCATCTCACAATCACTCTCTGGTTTCCTACATTTGTTCTAATTTGGGATTTTCTCTGATTCGGATTTTCTTAATTAGTTTCTTAGCTTTATGAACCTTTATAGTCGGGGAAGTTTTGCCATTTATGGCCATTTAAGTGGGGTGGTTACACATCGATTTAAATTTTCTGATAAACGCACCGTTCCATTTCCATACGCAATTGTTCATGCAAAATCATTACGTTTGCATTTCCCATACACTTTTCCCCTCTCTAGATACCTACTCTTCTATCACGCGTCAAAGTAGAGTGATTCCACATTGACAAATATTTGCACAAAGGTTTGCACCTTGTAATCCAATGGCTCTCAATGAACCAAAACAAGATGGTGTGTGGGCCCCACCACATAGGATTTGCAGGGGCCCACTATGTTGTGTCACAAGGTGTATACCTTTGTGTAACACTCTTTGTGAGTGTAGAATTAATGGTCAAAGTATTGCTAAATGGATCCACCTCCTCTTAAGTTTAAGTATGTTGCTAGGGATTGTAACAATGTTGCCCATTGTCTGGCTAAGTGGGCTAAAGACAACAACACTACTATCAACTGGTCCAGACATCCAGGATGGCTAGTTCCGACTGTTGAGGCTGACCATTAGCCCTTCGGGCCTTTGCTTAGAAGAAAAAAAAATAGTGCATATGAATTTTCTTACTACTTCTAGGTTGCAGGCTACTAAGTTTCCCTAGATTCCCCTAATGTGTTTTTATATCTTAATTAGATGCATCATTTTTAACAATATAAAAGAGTTGTTTACTAGTCATTCTGATAGGAAGTTTTTTCTTCTCCACACCCATTGCCTCCATTTTTCATCATTATGCCTCGATCTCTTATACTGACTCACACGAGTTATATGCCTCGTACTCCTATACTGCCTCACACAAGTTATAAAATCTCGTATTATTGTTGGTGCACGACTATAATTTTTTCGGAGCTGCTAGGTGTAGAGAATTTGGGAGTAGAGAGTTTGTAGAGAGTGATGTGGCACCACCATCACCCTTAGATCTACAGGAGGTGCTCCATTTAGATCAAAAATGGGCCCAACCATTTTCTTCTCCACAATTCTCTCTCACTCTCTCTCTTCTCTACAAACTCTCTACATCTAGCATTTTCGTATATTTTTCTTTTTATACACTGGTATGGCCAAAATAATTGTGGAAGTCGTTATCTACTTTTAGTACACAAATTTGTCTCGTGATTTGGATTTTTAAACAGCGGCCGCAAGGAGAATATGAGATAAATAATGAGTATATATATCATTATCTAATTTACTTTTTAATCATTATTAAAATTTCCTAACATATAACAAAAAAAAAACATCCTTTCTTTTACAAACGAAATTTACGTACCCTAGCTGAAAAGCAGGGGTACCGAAATACTACTAACTTTTCGTTTGGGCTCGTGAGTCTTATGGTCAGATCTGGACGATCTTAAAAATCAATATCCAAATATGTATAACCAGAGTCTGGATCACAAGTGATCAGTCTGACACAAGACAAGGTCTTGGTAAAGGTTATTAATAACGTACTTCTTGTGTTTGCTTTAATTATATAATCAGAGAATATAATGCGGAAAGTAAAGCACACAAGACACCAGAGATTTTTTTTAACGAGGAAACTACAACCTGTAGAAAAACCTCGGGACCTCGTCCAGATTAAACACCGCACAGTACAAATTGTCTACAAACACTAGCCTACTATAAGACTTCGGTCTGAGATGTAGCAGAGACCAACTCAAGCCCTCCAAGCGAATTGGCTACTGTCGCACTCCTTACGTCTCTAGATCCCCCACAGATCGTCACGCACTTGATTCCCCCAGCTGAAGTCCTTTACATGCCTAGGAGTTGCTTTAATCACTGTTAAAGGCTTGTGTCAATAATTCCGTCTTTGCAACCTCAATTATCAACTGTATGTTTGAACTGTCCTCTATTAGTTTGACATACACAAAGTGAATTCCTTCGGATTACTCCAGGTCTTACGGAAATGTACTTACAAGCGGGGGCAGACAAGTAAACCGAGTAAATTATGCCCAACTTGTCTCTACCTCAGTTGTAAACGAAGAATCACTTAAGAAACTTATACAACTGGAGCTAACTAGGTCTTACAGCACCGAGTGCAGCCGTGTGTTGCTTCCTTTCAACCTTGTGTGTAACGTATCAGTTCTTGAATGGCCTTATATCAGAAGAGAAGGACCGTAGAATAAACAAGAACGTGATCAGGTTACAAAGGTTATAGGTTACTCTGATTTCAACCACTAAGGTCTCAATCTCCTACCTGTGCTTCCCAACTCTCAAGAGAAGTCTTTATAGTCGTTGGGTAGTTCCCACAGAGTAACTGATACCTAATAGAGATGACTATACCACAACAAGCATTCACCGAAGTGAAAAGAGTTTACGATCAATTCCACAGAGAAATCTCACGTATGCTTGATGCTTGCGGTTTTTTGTCCCATAACCCTCTATTTATAGCACTCAATAAGATACGTTGCTTAGGAATAAAGCAACTAGTTACTTGTCCCACAAGTTTAGGAAACCCTAACTTTCAAACCAAGTAAACAGAGATTTATCTCAATTGGAATTCATTAAACATTTATCTGCCAAGTGTTTGGTTAGCTCAAAAACACTTCAAGATAGAAATCCAACAGACCAAAGATAATCTTTATCTTATTGACTCATTGAGATTCGTTAGATGGACACAGAACATATTTCGTGATAACCAAGTCCAACTAAGAGATAAAAGAGTCAGAGTTTAACCCGTGTGAAAATGCCAGTAAATATTCACCTTGCACGGTTCGCAAACCGTCCTTCTGAATTCATGCCAGATACATCGAATCAGTGGTTCACGTACATGTACGTGTACAAATTGATGCATTGGAACTCAAGAGAAAATCCAAAGTCACTGTTCACGAACCAGTTCGTGAACCGCCTTAGTTCATAATTAGGGTTTAACTGGATCCGCTGGAAGTTCTGGGCTGGGCCAGTACTTAGACGTGTTAGACGCCCTCAGCTATAATCCACTGGACTCTTGCTCAAGAGTACTCCTTTAGATTCACCCATATCCTACAAGTGATTTGCAAGCAAACCATTGGTATAGAAAGATGGTATCGAATCTATCTCATGCATTCTTGTAACCTTAGTATTCGTGGGAACAAATACCAACATAACACATGGTCATGTAGACAAGAACACGATCTCAATCGTTATTAGTATCTCTACTAAAGTAGCCGACTGTTTCGAAAGATTGAATAAGTAGAATAGAAGAATTTCCATAATAGTCATAACTCCTACTAACCATTTGTCGATGAAGAATAATTGATGTCTTCTTTGTCTTTACAGTCTTCGTCTTCAAGGTCTCTATTACTTTGTCTATATCCCAATTCCGAAATCTAAACTCCAGTAGGCTAAATCAAGATTGTGTTTTGACACCTAAAACTGACAACCAGCTTGACATACCAACGCTAGTGGGTTTGGCCGGACAATGCCCTAATAATCTCCCCCTTTTTCAATTTTAGTGACAAAACCAATTTACATATGGATTCAAAAGATATACAATTAAGTACTAACCAGATGTATCTTGATTTCTTGAATTCTTCAACTTCTCCCTTGAGTCTTGATGTGTTCCTTTAACTCTTGTTGATGAATTCGTAGACAACACCTACAACATATCCAGCTCAAACAAGTTTAAGCTTACATGGGTTAATATGCTAATCCCACATGTTGTTTGTGCAAAGAGTAAGAATCTGAGCAAACTTTAAAGTCCGTGTATCAAAACTTTTAAAGTGATTCTACTCATACCTGATACGAAGCTTCTTATTAACTTTAATTACTCCCCCTTACTTGATACTTTGAAAAAGTACAACAAGTAAGCATACGATGTTCTCCCCCTATGGTTATGAACCACAAGAACAAGAACCATATGTATTCCCCCCCTATTTGTCACAAAAATATGACAAAGTAGTTTGAGACTAGGGTTTCATAAACCTATGGATTAGGTTAAGCTAAGTACTCACATACCAAGTTTAAGATGACATAACTAGGAAATCAGGACGAAGATTTCTAAGTTGATTCATCTTTGGAGAAATATAGACACACTTTTCTCCTAATATTCCACATCCACGCTCCCCAAAAAGATTTGTTATTAAGCGCAAGCTCAGTTAAGAACTCTCCCCCATGTGGTGTTATTCAATAAAGAACAACTTACAAAGCCCAATATACCTTTGTTTATAATCTCTTTCCCTTAGCCAGATTTTCGGAAAAGAGTATATGATTCCGAGTTTGTGAAAACCCTAAAAATCATACAATCAAAAGTTTCTTGATTATGAGAAAAAGCTTAAATAATAGACATAACTTTGCATCACTACCGAGGTAATGGAAAAATCTATGTGTTGCAAGAAGATTGAGGTACACAAATCAAGTATTGCAAACATCATTAATAATTATCTAAAAAGAACTTTTATTAATGAAATAAAGTAGTACATGCTGAATAACTCTAAAAAGCATGAAAAGGCAAACTACTTTTAGATATAGTTTATATTCCTTAGGCAAAAGTAAGAACAAGTTCTCACAAGGAATCAACTAATCTATTTGAAAGAAGACATGACGAAGTTATTGATTTCCTCAATATCTTGTTCTTCATTCATAGGCATAGGAATATCCAGATCGAATTCCTTAGGCTCACTTACGGATGCCTTATGCACTTCTTTCATAAGCTCTTCTTGTTGTTTCACAAGAGCTTGTTGAACATCCAGAGTTTTTAGAAACACTTCCCTAAGAGATCTTACTTCTCTTTTTGTTTCTCTCTAGAACAGATAATATAAACTCATAACTAGTGAATAGATGTCTTTGCATAGTTCTATCGGCTATCCATCAAGTCAAAGCGAAATATTCGGAAGAAAGCACTTCGCTAAGGCTCGCCCTTCCCCTACGCTCATTAAGAAGACAGTCGTGGTAGAAGGCCGCTTCATTCCTTCAGTTTCATAAGGTGTTCCCGGAAGGATCTAGATTCAAAGAGAAAAAAGAGTTCAACACTTGTATTGGTTCCCCCTTTGGGTCGCTAGTTAGATTCTCTAAGCCCTATAATGTACATCTTTCTCCTCGAATGGATGCAATCCTTTGATTCTTCTGAGAAGGGTTTTCATCCTTGTCAGATTTAGATTTCTTCTTCTTCTTCTTGAACCAAGGTTTCTTTCCTTTGCTTTTGGATGCTTTCAAGGATCATTTGGTTTCATGGTATCCTTGTCGGTTTACTTAGGATCCTTGCTTGGAGAAGTAATAGAAAGAAGATTTACCATGTTGAAAAGTTTATAATGAAATAAGAAATGACTTCTGATTTCTTTATAAACAGTTCTTCCAAGAATTTTCGAAGAGATAAGGATTCTCACAACTACCAGATACGATATAGATTTACCCTAATATCATACGGAGAAAGCGAAACGGTTCGGGAACCGTTTGTACACGTGTATTTTGTACTTTCATCGATATGTTTCACTTTCAGAGATACCCAGTAACAATTTTAACCTTTTGTTTAAACAATTTGGCCATTGATAATCATAAGTTCCATGGAGCTTGGCTCAACATTACACTGTTTTCCAGTGACGGGAGAAAAAGGTGTTAATTGAGGGTTATCAATTACTTACTAACAGATACAGAAAATGAAAAAGACTCTAAGACATTTTCCCGACCACACTATGACATCTCATTCCAAGGGGCAATGAATGAGATGCCAACCCTTCTTGCAATTAGTGCGAGGAGGATAGAGCATGATTATGGTCTTTGTGTGGTACTGAATCTCTCTCTGAACTAAGTTTGTCGTTCTTAGTTCTGACTCTTTTGAATTTTCCAACTCCTTGTGTTGCCCTTAAGGAGGTTGATTGTTTTCGATCCTTATTTTCTTCCATGTCATTGGCAGCTTCAAAGATTCGAATAACATTCATGAGTCTAGCAGCTTTCTTCTGTAGTTGGTTAGCATACTTGACTTTACGTCAGTATACATGACACTGCTTATAATCATGTCCCTTTTTAGCACAATAGTTGTATTTAACGAGACGTTGCTTGTGCTTAACAAGAATGATTGTTTCTTTACAGGATGTGTCACTTGAAGTCGTGTCCATGGGGATGGGACATGTTTCAAATTCTGATTTGGAATCACCCGCATTATCACAATTGACACACTCTGCAATGAAAGCAGTTTCACTCTCTTCATCATCTGAATTGTAAGTATCAGATGAATGATCAATTGTAGCAGCAAAGGCTTTCCCTCCGGTATATTTCCTCAGATTGGGACATTCTTCAGCCAAGTGGCCAAATCCTTTGGATTTATAGCATTGTAGCATATCATCATCATCTCCCTTTTGTTCCCCTCTTTAGGAGGGACTCTATCATGAGGCTTAGGAGGTGATGGTGGGGCTTTCTTAATGAATCGTTTACCTCTCTTCCTTAGAAGATCTCTAAACTGGCGAGTGATCAAAGATAACTCTTCCTCAGATTCATCCCTACTATGATTGCCGGAGTTGGTGTTCGAAGTACACTCTTCGCGTACAAGTTTCCTTGTTTTTTCAGTAGCTCTAAAACCGATGTTTTTAGGGTTACTTTGCTCATGATCGAAGATTTTTAGCTTGGCAACAAGGTCACTTCTTGTTATGTCTAAGCCGTGTACTTCCTTGATGACATGTTTCTTTGATTCGTACCTTGAGGGTAATGACCTCAGAATTTTACCCACAATGTCCTTTCCGGAATAGCTTTACCTAAAGTGTGACAGGCATTTACTATCTCAGACAATTTGTGGTTAAATTCTTCAAAGGTATCATCCTCAAGCATTCAAAGGTTCTCCCAGTCAGACATGAGGTTTTGAAGTCTAGCTTTTTTCTCTGTTGAATTCCTTTCGAACATGGTCCTTAATCTAATTCAAGCCTCTTGCGAGGTTTCATATGTGGCCACGTGATGGAAAAGATCAGGTGTTACTGCATAGATAATAACGTTAAGCCCATCATAGTTTTGCTTAGCGGCGAGAGTTTCCACGTCATCATAAGCCGTTATGTCTTTGGGGACAGATACCTCGCCATCTAGAATAGTTGGTGGTGTATATCCTTTTTCGACATAAACCCAAGTTTTGAAATCCCGGGCTTGCAAAAATGATCTCATTGCAGTCTTCCAACATAGGTAGTTTGTGCCATCAAACTTTGGTGGTACGTTAGAAGCTCTTATGCTTTGTTCCATAACTCACAAGCCCCGATAAACACAGACAGTTACGTCTTTTATGTGTTCACCGGCTCTAATACCAATTGAAAAAGCAGGGGTACCGAAATACTACCAACTTTTCGTTTGGGCTCGTGAGTCTTATGGTCAGATCTGGACGATCTCAAAAATCAATATCCAAATCTGTATAACCTGAGTTTGGATCACAAGTGATCAGTCCGACACAAGACAAGCTCTTGGTAAATCCAATGGCTGGATTGGGGACAACGATCAGGTTATTAATAACGTACTTCTTGTGTTTGCTTTAATTATATAATCAGAGAATATAATGCAGAAAGTAAAGCACACAAGACACCAGAGATTTTTTTAACGATGAAACTACAACCTGTAGAATAAAC
>JAJJMA010010569.1:0-15666 GCA_023529015.1 Papaver nudicaule | reverse complement strand
TGTCTCATCCTTTTACTGTATTCTCCAATTATCTCCGTCCTTCCACTGTAATAGAAAAAGTAGTATTGTAGAGGGAGTGTTTGGGTAGTTGTGACAGGACGAACTTAGTTAGCTTTTTAATTTTTTCTTCTTTTAAGCAGAGTAAGGACGGATTTGAGCCGGGCTATGTCAGGGTCGGCCCATGTCAGTTCTTTAACTAATGGTCTGGTCAGTTCTAAAACAACCCAATTCCACTAGTGTATCATTTGCTGCCATTAGTTTCGGAAAGTGTTCATAAATCCACACCTGTGAAGAGCATCAACTACACATAAACAACAGGCCATATATATGTACGAACTTAAACAACCAAAAAACCATATATTACCTGCAGCAGAGACTTGTTGCAATTGAATTGAGCAGTTTTATGCCGGGATACCTTTCTCAGCGCCGTGTTCACGTGTGACACTATGGATGTTCCCCACGAGTACTGGTTCACCTCATCCAAGGTATATAATAGCTGGAGGTAGTTGGCGTTCACCCTGTTACCGGCAGACGAAGGGAATACACAAATAGCGAGGACATATAAGAGATAAGCCGCAGCAGCATCCCTTACTTCACGATCTTCCATTGTAGCACCGTCATCTTTTTTCTTGGTCCCAGAATACTCCCCTCTCAACCTTACCAGATTTAACTCCCTCTTCGGTTTGCCATACTTGTCAAGCATAAACCATGAGTTCGCCTCGTCCTCACCCCACCCAAACAACTCTTCGTACAATTCACGAAGTCTCTGAAAAGTGAGTTGCTTTACATAACCTTCATTGGTTGATTTGCCATCAATTTTGACCTTGAAAGTATGATGAGCATCTTCAGGAGTGAGCCCCATCTCCCCGAACCCAAAGTGCATGGTGTCTGTCTCCGCATAATACCTCTCACAGAATGCTGATACCGTCTCGCTGTCGTAGTTGATAACAGAGTTATCCACGATTGGCCTCAGACCGGAGTTGTCAACAATCTCTATGAACCTTTCACATTCATCTTCAAGCTTCCAGTTGGATATATTGTGGTACGCCGTTTGGTGCCTCAATAGTCTAGTGGCATTCGAATGAACCTACGAGATATAAATTTATCAATAACAATCAACATATTAGCTAAAAAAAATCTTAAATGAGAAGCAAAGGACGGGTATATTACCATGGTAGCGTAGACTGTTTGAGCCCAAGAGGTTTTGTATCCGAAAAGAACCTCTCCACCATCAGCTGGTACCCCGTAAGGTTCGTGTTCTTTTGGTAGCATCAGAATCTCATCGGGAATGTGTGATTCCTTCGCTTTAGCTTTCTTTTTGCGTTGGGGTTGGGCTTCACCTTGGACCTCATCATCATCATTAAGAATATCCTCATCATTAGTAGGAATATCCTCATCATCATCATTACCTTGGGGTCCGTCATTAGGTTGTACCCTACCAGTTCCGTATTCATCAAATTGCATTTGGAGCACGTTGTCAGGAATATCATCTTCAACCCTCGGAACATTAGCATCATCATCGAACTCCATAGGAGTAGGAACTGCATCAGGGTTTGGCTCACGGATTATCACGGGTCGCTGTCTGGTAGTACAAAGACTTGGTTTGGAACCCTCGGGTGGCAATGGTCTTTTCCCCCTTTTGATCTTCTCCAACCTTAATACATACAAAAAACAAATCAATTAACAAGTAAACTGACACAGTAAATCGTCATGGAAAAAAAGGAATATACGACGATCCTCATAAGAACAATCAAAATCGTCAAGGAATTTTACAAATGCACGACGAGTTCATTAAGCCCCACTCTAAATCGTCAAGGTAAAGCATTACGATTTACTCATAAAGCTGGACAGAACCTAAATTTTTTATGCCAAAACTCGTCATGCTTTGAAACACTACTGAGACGATTTCACAAAACTCGTCAAGGAAATGTATAATTACCTGACGATTCTAGGCATGCAAAACTAGGAAATTTAATCTGAAAGTGATTAACTCGTCAAGTAATTATGGAAAACCTCGACGATTTGGGAAACTCGTCAAGGAAATATATTATTGTATGACGATTCTGTGCATGCAAAACTAGGAAACTATATCTGAAACTGTGTAAATCGTCAAGCTTTTGTTCAACTGCAAGACGATTGTTCTTGATTTTTTTTCTGAAACTGTAAAATCGTCGTGCTATTCTTTCATAGCTTGACGATTTTTCATGCTGTAAATTCAATTGACGGTTTCTAACCTATCAAATCGATTCAAACTACATCCAAAACAATTGCAAAGGTGATTGGAGTAACTTACCTCTGCATTTCCGCCAAAGATTCTTCCTCCGGTTGTTCTTCGTCTTCTTCTCGGTTGTTTTTTGATTTTTCTTTTTCTTTCCTTCTCTTGTAAATAATTGTTTAATCATCTCCTTCTCCGTCGATAGCCATGAATTCAATGCGAACTCGAGACTAGTAAGTAAGGATTTTGAGAAAATATGAAGAGGTCGAATTCGATTTTTGGGTTTCGGTTTTGAATTTATTTTTTTATTTGTTTTTTTGAGAAGTTATGAAGAAGGTGTGGGAAGTTAATGGAGGAGTAGGGGGAGTGGGAGTGATTTTTTGTAACTGAAAATTGAGAGGGAGAATTAGTGGGTAGATAATTAGTGGTAATTATAATTTGTAACTAATTAGGATAGATTAATTGTAATTAGCCACCCCTTATAAACTGGGATAGGATATTTGAAGTAGTGCTCGCCCCTATTAAAAAAGGGCTCGCCCCCAAATAAGCCAGGCTAATGTTCAGCCGTCCAAAAAAAAAAACAAAAACAAACGGCAAAACTTTAGCCCTTTTTCTGTTTTTTTTTATCCACAAACGCCAGAAGTTCAGGCACTTAGAGTCTTGATATTTGCTCTCCATGATCAATTTCTGACACTTTGGGATAGTCCCTCTTTCAAAATGAAAGTGATAAAGTGCAAAAGCACTCTACCCATAGCCTTGCTCTGAGATAAACCCATTCAGAACTCTAACTTACTATCAACGACAAACATGTTAAATTCAGTCTTCTATTTTACGAAAATTCCAACACTCGTTTCTTGTTTATCTGAACTCTAGAACGAGCAAATAATCCCATTCCTATCATTCCCATCCACTCAAATTCGACCACATTTATTTTTGAAGAAAACTAGGGTACATGCGGAAGATGAGTTGCTGCCGTAACTTTGTTGTTTGGGGTTTATTACCAGGAAAAAGCTTGATCCTCTAGAAGTATATGTACCAGCTGTCCTGTTATTGCTTTAAACAATGTGTGGATAATATTAGATTGTGGGCATCCAACTCATAACCAATTGGCAATGAGTGGAGTGGCCCATAGGATTATTAACTGCAGGATCTTAGGTGCGGTCATTTTAGACTCGTCACAAATAGCCTGCTCTGATATCATATTAGATTGTGGGCATCCAACTCATAACCAATTGGCAATGAGTGAAGTGGCCCATAGGATTATTAACTGCAGGATCTTAGAGTGCCCATACAATGTGGGACTAATAATCTCAACGGATAATTTGATACATTGCAAAATATATAATGGCCCCTATGAGATAGACGAGGGTTGAACTTGAAGCACGGACTGGAACGTCTGTCACCTTGTTGTGTGTTTTGCTGTCATGCGCCATCTCATGTCCGAGAACTCATATATGTCATGATAGTTATGTACTCATCTCCTAGAAGCTATTGCCTAGGTTGCACTAGTGCATAGGATTATTTCCTGCTTGTAGTCAGGTCTCAGGTATCTGCATTTCTGCAGACTTATTTGCTCCAGATAAATGACAAGACGTCTCAAATTTCCACTATCACTTCTGGTCATCTCATATTAGGGCCTTTTGTTAGGAGTGCTTAACCCCTTACCTCATCTTGGTCTTATAATATTCTTCTGAACCTTTGTTCGCTTGCAGAGAAAACTCTGGAAGCCGAAAAACCACAATATGCAGCATGCAGATCCTTATTACGTTCTGGCCCAGCGGCATCACTGCGTGTTAACATCCGAGCAGTGAGTTTAACTTTCTTCATAAAGCCGCTTGTATGATTTTCTTTTGAAGCCATGATTCCAAGTGTCAGGTACAAAATGAGACTACTTCCACTATCATATAATTTTAGCATGAATAAACCCATACAGGAGTGATGTGACAAATCACAATGCAGCAATGCTACGATGTTACTATGTCAAAAATGAGAATGAAGACGGCTTTATGTTTGTTCTTGGTCCTTATTGTTGAGAATGTAGCGTATAAATTGTGCAGTCTATGTGTGTACCTGAATTCTTACTTGCCTCTATGTCTGAAAATGACCTTCGGAATTATAGGTAGCACAGTATGCGTCTGACGATGGCAAGGGTAAAGCTGCTCTCGATGATGTTGATCAATGCCTCAGGTACTAATACCTTTCTAATACGTTCGTGATGCCTATTGTTAAACAATTATGGGTGACATTTTCCAAGTCAACAACCATGCATTTGTTTTCCCACACTTGAAATGAAACCAATAGTTAAACGGGTGGAATTGATTACTTTGAAAGTTCACCTGAACACAACCCAATTTCATACTGATCTGATGTTGGAAAATTGGAGCAAACTAGGGTGAAAAAAGAATCGATCGAAAACTTCAAGGCTCTTATGCAGATTCTTTTAGACAATTATTCGACCCTTCCAATAATTGGCAAGTACAACAGGTCTAGTGAATATTGCCTTCAGGAACTTGAAGCCTCACAACTTGTTGAAATCAAGGCTTGTACGACCCTGATTCAACCAGGAACACACAGGGGAGATGATAAGAAGTTCTGATGATGCTTATAGAAGAAAGAAAGTTTTTGATGTATTTGAAGTGAAATCATGGGAGACTATTTATAGGGTTATTCACGTCTGTTGATGAATTGGTACCTATTCATCAACATGTTTCTCTTCACGAATGGAGGCGTCCTTTCATCAACAACCGTCAATGGCGTCTGTTGGAAACCGAAGATTCTCGAAGGTTTTTAACTGTCATCCAGAAACCTAGTTTCAAAAATTCTTCCAGGGGGCGTTGCCCCCTAAGACCCCCTATGTTGTGGTGTTGAAAATATTCCAACATTCTCCCCTTATTTTCAAAACCATAAAAGTTTTTAAAACCGGAGTGGCTGCATCACATAAGTGACTGCCTACGTACCCGAGTGGGATCAAGCCAACGTAGTTCAGACAAAGCATCATCGTCGAAACCAATACATAAACATAGGTATCTTTTGGATTTGAACCTACACTTAGTGCAAGAAATTCAAAGCTTTATCGAGGTCCAATGGTGAATTTAATCTTGAACCAAGTACCCCTTGTGATAAAACCGGAATCTCCACACATATTGATTTCTATTGTTGTGTGTTCCGTAGCTCGCACGTTAATATGGCCCTGTGCTTCTCCTGGATTCATGAGTCTTCTTCTGAGAACGGTCTTATTCTCATAGGAAACGGCCTGATTTCCATACTCATATAGGTAAGTCTCGAAGGTGTTTCTGCGAGACACCTTTTAGGAAGTTAGACTTATTAAGGATTTGCATCCATCCTAAAAACATGCAGAACCTACACCAGAAGGACAATGGGAAATTTTATTTGGTGTACCATAATCACTTCAGTAGCTTGTTGGTACCACATTGAACTTAGTTTGTATTAAGCATAACATAAGTTGGGTTTCTACTACCGGTGATCAAACTTCTTTCACAGACCTGAGTCCCATTTCCTTACATTTTATTGAAACCACATTCTTTGGTAGACTCTTAGTAAAGGGGTCTGCCAGGTTCTTCTCGGATTCAATATAGGTTGTAGTAATTACTCCCCTTTTGAGTAATTGTCTTACACCGTGATGTCTTAGACTAGCGTGTCTAGATTTTCCATTGTAAGTCTTGTTAGAGACCTTACAAAGCGTAGCCTGATTATCACAATTAATCATGACTGCTGGAGTTGGCTTCTTCCATAATGGGATCTCTACAAGTAAGTTTCTAAGCCATTCTGCCTCCTTAGATGCATCCGCAAGTGCAAACAGTTCTGACATCATTGTTGAGTCAGCGATACAGGTCTGCTTCTTGGACCTCCAAGACACAGCAGCACCTCCTAAAGTAAATATCCAACCAGAAGTGGACTTGGACTTGGACACTACATCGTTCCAGTTTGCATCACTGTATCCTTCTAATACAGCCGGATAGCCATTGTAATGTAAACCATAATCTATGGTTCCCTTCAAGTAAGCCATTACTCTAGAAACTGCTTTCCAATGTTCTACTCCTGGATTACTTGAGAAACGACATAGCACTCCAACTGCTTGGGCTATATCCGGTCTTGTGCAATGCATAGCATACATAAGACTGCCAATAACACTGGAATACTCAAGTTGCTTATGAGCCCTTCCAGCGTTCTTATCTAACTTTACATTAGGGTCTAAAGGGGATGGGGCTGGCTTGACATCAAAGTGATCATATTTCTTGAGAAATTTCTCAATGTAATGAGATTGGGATAAAACCAACTCATCTCCCTTTCTTAGGATCTTAATTCCTAGTATCACATCAGCCTCCCCTAAATCCTTCATGTCAAAGTTAGAATTGAGGAATTTCTTAGTTTCCTCCACAACTAATAAGTTCGATCCAAAGATAAGCATGTCATCCACATATAAACTTAGAATTACACATCCAGATTCATCTTGTTTACTATAGATACATTTATCTGCATCATTCACCACGAAGCCATATGACAAAACTACTTTATCAAACTTCTCATGCCATTGCATAGGAGCTTGCTTCAGACCATAGAGAGATTTCACTAACTTGCACACTTTCTTCTCTTGGCCTGGCAATATGAAACCTTCAGGTTGTTCCATATATATCTCTTCTTCTAAATCACCATTTAGAAAAGCAGTTTTGACATCCATTTGATGCACAACTAACTTGTGAATAGAATCAAGTGCAATCAAGCAACGAATTGATGAGATACGTGCAACAGGAGCATATGTATCAAAGTAGTCAATACCTTGTCTTTGTTTATAACCCTTGGCAACTAGTCTTGCCTTAAACTTCTCAACTTCACCATCAGTTCTCAACTTTTTCTTGAATATCCATTTACTTCCTATTGCCTTAGCACCAGGAGGTAAATCGACCAATACCCAAGTTCCGTTAGATAAAAGCGAATGCTTTTCATCATTGATGGCTTCTTTCCAGAAATTAGCATCTCTAGAACTCATGGCTTCCGCATAAGTTTTAGGGTCATCATCGGTATGCATAACATACTCGGTAACTTTAAGAACTTTGTTCTTATTAGCCTCCACAAGGTAATAAACAAAATCTGGGTCCTTCTTTTTCTCAATTCTTCTTCTCTTACTCCTTCTAGGTTCGATATCTTCAGTAGGCACTGAAACATCGTTGTCTTGAGTAGGAGAAGGATCTTCATCATTGTTATCAGTCTCCATTTGTTCTAGACCAGGTAACAATGGACTTTCATCATTGTTATCAGTTTCCATAGGTTCTAAACCAGATAACAATGGATTTCTTGTGGGTTGTGTTTGAGAATTAGACCTTGTCATGTTCTCAAAGAACTCTACATCTACAGACTCAATAATCTGAAATGTATCTAGGATCAAACATCTATAAGTAATACTATTAAGAGAATAACCCACAAAAGCACATTTATAAGCCCTGTTTCCCAACTTTGGTCTTTTAGGATCAGGCTTTCGAACATATGCTAAGCAACCCCATGCCTTCAGTCGCTTCAAGTTGGGTTTTCTCTTAAACCACAATTCATAAGGTGAAACATTCTTCTTTTTCAAAGGAACTCTATTCAAAATATAACATGCAGACAACATAGCTTCACCCCACAAAGAATTAGGCAAACCAGAACTTATAAGCATGCAATTAACCATATCAATCAAGGTTCTATTTTTCCTTTCAGCCATACCATTTTGTTGAGGCGTATAGGGAGCAGTACATTGATGAACTAAACCATGCTCTCGACAAAAAGAATCAAATTCAGTAGGAAAATATTCACCACCACGATCAGAACGTAATATCTTAATTTTGTGTTCTAATTGTGTCTCTACTTCTGCTTTATAAATTTTAAATTTATCAAAAACTTCATCCTTAGTTTTCATCAAGTAAGTGTAAGCATATCTAGTACTATCCTCTATAAATGTGACATAATACTTATTTCCACCACGAGTGGCAGAACCATGCAAATCACCTACATCACTATGTACTAATTCAAGTAAGGAAGAATTTCGTACTACAGACTTATGATGTATTCTAGTTATCTTTGCTTGCACACAAATTTCACATTTAGAAGCATGATCAAAATTGCAATCAGAAATCAATCCTAAACGTTTCATGTTTCTAAGAGAACCATAATTCACATGACCAAACCTAGCATGCCATAAATCAAGAGAGTCAAAAATATAAGCAGAACCATTATTTATTAAATTAAGCTTAATCAATCCATTACAAGAGTATCCTTGTCCAATGAACATTCCGTTCTTGGACAACACCAACTTATCAGACTCAAACCCTACCTTGAAACCAGCCTTGCTAACAAGGGTTCCAGAAACAAGGTTTTTACAAATGTCAGGGACATGATAAACATTAGTAAGAGTAACAGTCTTTCCCGAAGTAAACGAGAGTTCAACAGTGCCTTTGCCAATCACCGTGCTGCTCAGATTATTTGCTGAAATCACTTGACTTCCTTCCCCGCTAACTGGAACATATGTCTTGTAAAGATCTCTATCCTTACAGATGTGAATGGTTGCACCAGTGTCGTACCACCATCCACTACTATAATCTGCAACAGTATTGGCCTCTTGCACTACTATGACAAGTTTGCCTTTATCTTCGACCATGTTTGCCTGTTTCTTCTTGTCTCTCTTTTGCTTACGACAATCACGAGCAAAATGGCCGGGTTTCTTACAGTAGTAGCAATCTCCTTGCTTATTTCCTTTCTTGTTGGATTTCTTCTTAAACTGAGCATCATTCCGAACATTCAAAGAATCAGAGTGTTTTGATTCTTCCACATTATTAACCTTGGAATGATTCTCAGTTTGCTGACTATCCTTAATCTCTCGCTTACGAGCATCCTCTTCAATACGAAGATGACGCTGTAAACCTTCTAAGTCATAGTCAGTTTCAGCATGCTTAAGTTTCTTCTTGTAACTATTCCAGGAAGGGGGGAGACGAGAAATGATAACCCCAACCACGAATGAACTTACAAGGTCAATACCAGCATCTTTCAAACTATTAACAATAAGCAAAAGATCACTGACCTGGGCAATGATAGACTTACTGTCCACCATTTTCCATTCCATAAAGTTGCAAATCAGGAACTTCTTGTTACTGGCTTCAGAGATCTTGTATTTGTTCTCCAGTGCAGTCCATAGTTCCTTCGCAGTTGCATACGTACGATGAGCATTATAAACGTTAGTCCCCAAAGCATTCAGAATATGACCACGGCACATGAAATCATCTTCTTCACGCTTCTTTCGCTTGGTCTTCAAAGGCTCATCGTCCTCGTCAGTAGGATCAGGAATTTCCTCCAACCCATCATCCAGAATGTACCATAACTGCAGAAACATCAAGTTCAATTTGAGAGTTTCCTGCCAGCGAGTGAAACCCTCTCCTTCAAAACGTTCTAGCCTATTAAAAGTCTGATTCATGACTTGCAGAGATTGTGCAGCAGCAATTGAAGATTCACCCGCCATCTCGAAAGTAATTGTCTAAAACTGTTGGAAAATTGGAGCAAACTAGGGTGAAAAAAGAATCGTTGTAATCGAAAACTTCAAGGCTCTTATGCAGATTCTTTTAGACAATTATTCGACCCTTCCAATAATTGGCAAGTACAACAGGTCTAGTGAATATTGCCTTCAGGAACTTGAAGCCTCACAACTTGTTGAAATCAAGGCTTGTACGACCCTGATTCAACCAGGAACACACAGGGGAGATGATAAGAAGTTCTGATGATGCTTATAGAAGAAAGAAAGTTTTTGATGTATTTGAAGTGAAATCATGGGAGACTATTTATAGGGTTATTCACGTCTGTTGATGAATTGGTACCTATTCATCAACAGGTTTCTCTTCACGAATGGAGGCGTCCTTTCATCAACAACCGTCAATGGCGTCTGTTGGAAACCGAAGATTCTCGAAGGTTTTTAACTGTCATCCAGAAACCTAGTTTCAAAAATTCTTCCAGGGGGCGTTGCCCCCTAAGACCCCCTATGTTGTGGTGTTGAAAATATTCCAACATCTGAGATAGTTGGAACTTTATTTTAAAGGGTGAACTATCTTATACCAGTGAATCGTAACACTAACTCTTTACTACTGATGAAGTGCTGACTGACTTTAATTTTGTAGAGCCTTAGAGGATCTGGATTCTTTATTTTTACGAGCATCACGAAATGATCGGGGAGCTTCAACTGAATCAATGAAAAAGAAAATTGGCATTGCTTTAGTTGCTTTGGACAGGTAAAGGCGAAGATAGTCTGTATTTTGAATATAGTTATAAATATAATCCAGAATCTACAACGTCAGAACATTATCCTAAACGGTCAGCTTAAGAGACGGAATTGAGTGTATGGATAGATTCTAATTTTACCGTATCCCGAATTTACTTTTTCCAGGATCCTCGAGACGGTTCCAACTTCTGTTCTAGACAAGGGGAATGAAATCGCCAATGCTTATTTGACTTCAGATGAAGATATCGAACCCAAAAGCCTGGACCCCGAAATGAAACAGTTAGAGTCACTTCTATGAAAATCTCTTTCAAAAGTATGTGCTTCTCCATCCTTGGTTCTGTTTAGTAAATAACGTACTTACCACATAGTAAATTTGTAATCCTTCTGTGCATAGTTATGCATAACACAATGAAAATCAGCAAGTATAATACAGAGTTCTCATTATTGTCACCCGTTGTGTTTTGGATTCAATCTTTCATGTCTGTTCAACAAAGGCCAGAAACAAAGTCGTGCTTTTACAACAACACCCGGTTTGTAAACTTGGCAGTAAATCCCAGTAACATAGTTGCATACTTGTAAAAAAATTGAGCATATTTAAGCCTGTAGATGCTTATTGGAATGCTTCACACCAGGGAGGGTGCACCATCTTTATAATGCTGTGCATTGAATAGTTTGTGTAGCCGGACCTTCTTATTTTCGCTTCAATTGTCAGATTCTTGTTATTCCATTTTCCGGCGAAACATGTAGATGAAGAAAGTGCAACGGTTTGGAAAACAATTTTCAGTCATGTCACTCATGAAGTACTATATGAAAATCTCTTTTAAAAGTATATGTGCATCTCCAATTTGTTCTGTTTAGTAACTGACGTACAGAGTAATACAGAGTTCTCAGGTATTTTTTTATCCATGTCGTTTATGGTTCTTTCTTTCTTTCTTTACTTTCTTACTAGTACTCCTCAACTGAAGGATTTGTCAGAAGTTGCAGTTGAAAAGCCAGAAACAAAGCCGAAGTAAAAACAACGCCCGGTTTGTAAATTTTACAGTAAATCCTGGTAAAAATTGTGCCTTTCAATGCCTGATTGGAATGCTTCACAACAGGGATGGTGCACATCTTCCTGATACAGATGGGGCACCCATATCAATTATTCAGATATCGACACTTCTTGTAAGCATATCCCTTCCTATCCAACCATCATTCAATGTAACATTTGATGGAACTTTTCATAGGTCGGGCACTTATTTTCCAACAAGTTAACCTGCAAATTGGGTTAGTTGGGGATCTGGGGTTGGTAATATGTCCACGTTGAGTTTCTGCTCAATTCTCAATGGATTTTGACATCCAACTGCATATCCCTGTGATAAATATCATCTGAACCACCTTGTACAATGCTGGACCATCTCTATTCATGTTCTTTTCCTAGACTGGTTGTTGAGGTTTCATATTTTTCTATAATGGTATTACAAAAGAAAGCTGATTTAGGGGCTTCAAAAAAATTGAAGCCCTCGACTTTTACTTCAAATATCCACACTACTTTTTTAAGGGGTGTCTAAACTTCGTGAAATGACTAAGTTATCCTTTTGATTAATCTTAATATCCCACTTAATTATACCTCACCCTAATTATAAAAAAAACTTAATTATAAAAAAAAACAAACTTTAAAAATCCAAACATCATAATATTTCCCTCTCCTCTCCTCTCTTACTCCCCCTTCCCCATTCTCCACCATTTTTTTATTTTCGAATTTTTTGACCATGGAAGCAACTAACAATGCTGGAACAATGGAGCACCTAAGGTAAGCATCTAAAACCCCTTGTTTGTATTGAAAAACTAGGTCAGATTCACTCCATGATAATCAAAATCCGTGAACCAGAAGTACTTACGGCTGGAATCTGAAGAACAGCTAGCCGTAAGTTAGTTTGCCATTAAAGCTTCAGATCCAAGACGTAAGTTAATATTAGTAGCCGTAACTTACTTACGGATAATAACGATACTCAAGTTAGTAGCCGTAAGTTGTATTTGAATCAAAAATCATTTGTCGCAAGGTTACATGCCGTAAGTAAAATTTTGCAGCCGTAAGTTTAGTTACGGTTGCTCACGTATTTGACTTATTAGACGTAAGTTACACTGACAACCAATTTCTCCCTTCCGTCTCTTATATTTTGTGCATCAGAGAACCAGAAACGAGTCCCTTGATTGCACCCACTGAAACAAGGCAACAAGACATTCTAGAATCAAGTGTTGTGATTGAACCAAATGAAACTAGCCAAGTTATTGAGAAACTTCCACAACAAGGTGCAGAAAGGGAGTATCTACCTGCCATAGTCTCTCCAACACTTACCATCAAACAAGGAGACAATGCTGAGGGCTAACGCCATAGTGATGCATCTGGGCAAAATTGATAGTTATTGGGTTGTAACTTGTAATGTCAAATTATCTAAGAAAGGACTGAAAAAACAGAACTGAGAGTACAAGATAATAATTACATGCTACAATGGGTATAAATCTGAAATGAAAATAGCAGTATCTAAAGGGAATACGACTACTAAGCCAAATACGTATGTAGCCGTAACTAAACTTACGGCTACTAAGCCAAATACGTATGCAGTCGTAACTACACTTACGTCTACTAAGTATAGTACTTACGGCCAGTAACCTTGCGACACAATTTTTTTTGATTTACGATGAACTTACGGCTACTAAGTATAGTATCGGTGTTAGCCGTAAGTAAGTTACGGCTGCTAGTTTGTACTTACGACATGTAACCTTGCGACACACAAATTTTGATTTAAAAGTAACTTACGGCTACTAAGGATAGTATCGGTATTAGGCGTAAGTAAGTTACGGCCTCTAATGTGGACTTACGTCTTGGATCTGAAGCTTTAATGACTTCCTTAACTTACGGCTATATAAGTTCTTTAGATTGCAGCCGTAAGTTCTTCTGGTTAACAGATTTTGATTTTTCATAGAGTGAATCTGACCTAGTTTTTAGTACAAATGAGTGGTTTTAGATGCTTATGTTAGGTGCTCCATTGTTCCATCCTTGTTGGTTGCATCCATTATAAAAAAAAAAAACTTATAGCCACCGGCGGCGGCGGTGATGGAGGCGGTAGTGACGGTGGCGGTGGAGGCGGCGGTAATGGTGTAACACCATGACTTAATTATTTTGATTATCAGTTTAATCAAGTTTAGTTAAGTTAATTATGTGTTAACTAATTAAACACTAAACATAAAGGTCAAATTTGGTATTAAAAAGAATTTTACATAGGGGGAGAGTAAAAATGCTATTGGGAGACCGATTATAGAGGGGCTTCAATTTTCTTGAAGCCCCTAAATAAGTTTTTTTCATCTATAATCTTTATGAAATGAATTTTATTTTGTCACTTCATATTTTGAAATGAATTTTATTTATGACTTCATACATTGAGATGAAATCTACTTTAGAACTTCATAGTATGAGATGAAATCTATTTTAGCACTTTATAGTATGAGATGAAATTCGTTTTAATACTTCATTTTCTAAAATGAAATCCGTCACTGGGTAATGTGAAAAAAAAATATTTCGAAACATAGTGACAATGGTACTCGTTGTATAGATCTCGTTAAGAGCTTTCGGAATATATAAAATTTGTTTAATTCCGAATTGTAGTTCTTGAGATATTTGATTTTTTAATAAATTTTCATTAGTTTTATAAAGAATAAAAGATAAAGGGGTATTTTTGTAATATTAAAAAGGAAGATGATGTCACTCTGCGTGGGTAACGTTCACCCAAAGACCAAACAATAAAAAAAAGACTAAATAGAAATTTCAGGACCGAACAAAAACCTTATAATAATCTTAATTGGCTCACAGGAGTAAACTGAAATATAAAGTCTCATATTAGGACTAATTGGTAGTTTCTACTAAAAGATACCGGTAGCTCAGACCCTTCTTTCAACTAAAAGATACTACTGCCTTACTGGTACTGTCTATATATAAGTATATCCGGCCACTAGTAAGACAGAAAGACCAGGACTTCATATTCTGAATTTCTGATAAGTAAGATATTTGTGGAGTTCATGGAGACACCGAAACTTATGAAGCTATGTAACCGTTTGTCTGTACCATGTGTTCAGGAATTGGCTAAACTCACGCTTGCAGATATTCCATCTCGATACATATGCACCGATGATGAGAACCCGTCAGCAATAGATGATGAAACTATTCCTGTCATCGATTTGCAAAAATTATTGTCTACAGAACTCGTAATTGGAAAGCTAGAATTGGATAGGCTTCATTCTGCTTGCAAAGAGTGGGGTTTCTTTCAGGTATATGTATATATGTCAGTTTTGATTGTGTTTTAGGTGCTTTATGGTTACTGCGCGCTAATCTGCTTTATGTTTCAGTTGGTAAACCATGGAGCCGACACTTTACTGATGGATAATATAAAATCAGAAATTCAAGGTTTCTTTAACCTTCCATGGGATGAAAAAATTAAATATGGACATAAAGATGGATGTGAAGAAGGATATGGCCAACACTTTGTTGTATCAGAAGACCAAAGACTTGATTGGGCAGACGTGTTTGCCATGTACACTCTTCCGCTCCATCAAAGGCAGCCTCATTTATTTCCAAAACTTCCTCTGCATCTCAGGTTATTATTTCTCAGCTTTTTAATTTTTGCCTTTTCAACGTACAGTTCTACCTATGTTATGGTGTATATTAAGGCGTAAACGACTTATTACCTGTTCTGCACATTCATAAGCAACTTTTCGATTTTTGAAAGCAAAAAAGTCAGAAGTTAATTTTGCAGCACAGTTTCAGAATGATTTTTTAAAACAGAGAATTAATTTTTTCTGAAGCAAAACCTATTTGCTTCTATCTTCTAGAATTAACATGTAGAAAAGCAAAAGTCAGGAGTGCTTTTGTATCTAAACATGTTGGCTATTACTCCCTCGCATAAGTTTGAGATGGATATTATGTTAATCATAAGTTGTTTCTACTGGGGTTGGGGAGTAGTTCTTCCGGTATTTCGTTAGACAACTTTGACAAAAAATAGATAAAAAAAACGATGAAGTGTTTCAATATGTAGTAGGAGCAAAGAAGTTTTCTTCACTAATACCAAAAGTGAAAACAAATATGGTAATGTTAGAGGCTAACCAGTTTTGTGTTAAATCAATGAACAAAGAAATATAAACTCTCCTTGTGGGGATTTTAAAC
>JAJJMA010010547.1:5569-19778 GCA_023529015.1 Papaver nudicaule | reverse complement strand
CATATGTACCCTAAATACCATAACGACAATGCACACTAGAGGAAGTATAGAGGTCTACAAAGCGACAACAATGTAAGGGTGGAGGATCGGATGTAACCTCGCACCTAGTCCATGCAATATAGTACGAGCGAAGGGAATAGCCTTCGTTCCTCAGAGTAGAATGTAACCGATACAATTAGACCTTAGGGAGGAATGTAACCGACATAGTCGGAATATGCTGTAAGTAGCTAAGTAGTACTGATCGCTGAGGGGGTCTGTCCTCAGCGATCTCTATAAATAGAGACCCTCTACCCCAAAGAGGGGATCCCAGGGTGTTCATGGCAATAAAGAATAACTTATCTCTTATCTTGTCTACTTTCCTTATGTTAGTTTTACTTGGGTGTGCTGTTTGGTATTTCCAGCAACTACAACAACCATGAGTAGGGCTCAAGTAAGTTTACGAACAAAGATATCCATGACCCGCTCAAAAGTCCAATCCAAACTTCTCGAACCGCCTATAATCAAGTGGCCTATGGTGGTGAAAAGATTCACCTTTACTTATAAGAAAGTTGTACCAAAACATAAATCATGTTGACCGACACAAGGTTCGTGTAGGGTACACGAACTGAAAGACTAAAAGGTGGACATGAGTTTCAGAACAATATATGGTTTGCGTAGGTACACGAACCTTATAAAGCTTAGAACTTATGTTTCGGTTTCGACAACATGGTTCGTGTAAGGTACGCGAACCTAATGACATATTTGAGTTCAAGAATTCCTAAACTGTTCAGGTTCTAGTAGGGTACACGAACTATATGTCAACTAAGTTCAGTAACCTTTCCACACATAAAGGTTCGTATAGGGTACGCGAACCTGTTCAATACTTTTGTTTCCATTTTTGAGTTCCAAATCCTTAAATCACCATGGAATAAATACACTGTGCTAAGAGTCAAAGCACTATATTTCATTCCTTCTTATAAGAATCAATATATACAACATCATAGACTTTAAATTGGTAGAATGGTAGATACAAAATCAAGGAATATCCTTACAAACCTTTTGACGAGAGCACAATAAATATTAAGTGTATAAGCTCAGGTGTTCGATCTTCAAATGATATTTGTCTCAACACCTAGTCTATCCTAGACCGAGAATGATATTGTAAACTAAATCAAGGATTGTGTTTTGGAGACTAAATTTGACAACTGAATTGATATACCAACACTAGTAGGTTTAACCGGGCTATGCTCTAACATAATAATTATTTTATATTCAAATTAAAACCTCAAAGTTTCATGGATTTTTATTAACCCACCAATATCAATACTGAATACACCATCGTTAATCACTGTCACACATGGATCACATAATCCAACATTCTTTAGCCAGGGGTAAAATGTCGTTTCAGGGTATCCCATCGAATTTTCCACGATCGATTCGCCAGAATTATTGAAAATTAAATGTTATCCGGTATTCATGTAATAAAACATATCGATTCCGATGTAGGTTCATAGTTGTTTATTACTAATTAGCCATGCACTTCTTATAATCATCCGAGGAAGGAAGTAGGGATATAACCAAACTGTCTCATCTAACGTATACCTAAATTTTGAACAATTGCATCTAGTTTTATTAAGGTCGACATGTATAAAATTTTAAAAGTACTGATAGCTTAGTATACTAAAGAAAAACTCTCAAATTAAGGCTGGGTTTGGTATTGCTTTTATTTTTCTAAAAGCACTTTCAAAATATATATTAGGTAATTTTTTTTAATTGTGTGTTTGGTTAAAAAAACCTATCCTGGTGTCATTAAGGCATACCAAAAAGAATTTATGCATACTTTTTTTTTCAAGCTACCGAGTAGTTTTAATAGGAGCTACCGAATATATATTTGCACTGTAGCTTGAAAAAGTATGCCTAAATTCTTTTTGGTATGCCTTAATGATGGGAGGTTAAAAAAATTCAAAGTGATTTTCTTGAAAAACACTTTGGATTTAGGCCAGCTTTTAAAAGCTGGGGAGGAGGAGCTTTTAAAAGCTGAAAAGTACTTTGAAAAAAATATTTAATGACGTTAAAATTCGATCTTTGGATCTCAGGAATTCGTTAACCAATTTTGATTCACGCACATATTTTTCGTTCGCGTACATTATATTCTTAGCCGGTCAAGTAATTTATAACCAATCGTTAGATGAAAAGTAATGTTCACCCTTCGGAAGATCGTGGGATTGATTTCAATCTTTTTTTCCTTTCTCCTTTCTCTACTTATCTAAAAGCTGAACAAGTGACAGTAAAGAAAGATGATTAAAACGAAAATCTATGATTCTCATCCATATGAATCTAATACTTAAAATTCCTCTCTTTTAGGAGTTTTCAGAGATGATTGAAGATTGAAGATTGAAGGTAATAATAGAGCAAAACATAAAGAATATATACATTGTATAGCTAATGTTCATGCATACTCTAACTCTGTAAGCATATACCCATTAACCTTCTCCAAATTATGACGGATCTGAATTGATTTGTGAGCTTAATTAAATAGTTTATAGTGCAGTCTAAATGTTAGTAGAAATACCTAAGAGACGGAGTAGTATACTACTGGCTGATTTGGTGGAGTTCACAACAACAAATTTTGTTATGTATACAAAATTCATTTCTCTTTTAGCTATTTGCATTTGGATTGATAAAATAACTTCTAGATATGTTTATCTTTTAACTTTGGTTAATTTGAGGGTCTAGAATTCGAAAATGGAAAATAGTATGAATGGAAAAGATTGTTGTATGCCGGTGTGCAACGCCATGCACTTCACTTGTCGTTTATAATACGGGCACATCATGTGACTAGTCAGGTACATGGTGAATGGGACCATCTTATACCTTCTATTCAGACACAACAACATACCTGGCAAGGGGAACATGTAAAATTTCTGTTTTCTAATCCTCATTCTTATAGAAAAAGCACCTTTACTCTTACTGAATTTCAAACTTATGTGCATATTTTACTCTTTCTGCAAACCACTCTAGTTCCCTTTATATTTCATACTGAGTTGCTTCCGAATTATTTTTGCAATTACAATATGAAAGTTATGACATGGAATGTTCAAGGCCTAGGCAACAAAAGAACTAGACAACATCTACAAGATTGTATTTATAGCTATAATCCTGATATAATTTTCCTGTCTGAAACGAAGAACAAATCAGAAAATACCAGAAAATATCCGAGTCATCTGGGTTATCCCAATATGAAGTGTGTTGATACAGTAGGAAAAGCTGGAGGATTAGCACTTTTATGGAAAGACAACATAAGCATTGCCATTTATCATGTTTGTCATAATATGATACATCTTACAGTTAACTCTAATATGCATAATACTTGGTTTCTTTCTTGCTTGTATGGGTCTACTTATAATAATGAAAGAGAACAACAATGGAAATACTTGCAGCAATTAGGTCTCCAACTTACTATTCCTTGGGTTATCCTTGGAGATTTAAATGTTGTCCTGCATTCTAGTGAAAGGCAAAGTTTTAGTACCCATCGATTTCCATCTTATCCAATTGTGCATGATATTATAGCTATGCGTGGGCTTGCTGATGTTCCTTTTATTGGTTCACCTTTTACCTGGTCTAATCATAGAAAACAACATCTCCATGTTAAGTCCAGAATTGATAGAGCCCTAGCTGACACAAAATGGTTACTCTGCTATCCTGATGATATTGTTAATCATTTAGTGCCATATGGATCCGATCATGCACCTATATTACTGCACACTTCATCTCCTCAAGTTAATAACAAAAAAGCTAATAGATTTTATCAAGCTTGGCTATCTGATCCTACCTGTAAGATGTTGTCAAAGCAGCTTGGGAAGAATCATCGCAAGTTCAGCAGGACATAATTGGAAAGCTACATTATACTTCTCAAAGATTACAAGACTGGAATCATAAAGTTTTTGGTCATGTCAACACTGAAATAAAAAAGACTCAGAAAAAGCTACAACAGGCCAAGAATGTTTCTATTCCTGATAACTCCCTCGTCAATTCTCTAGAAATTCAGCTGGGTGCCTGGTATGATAAGAAAACTGCCATCGTCTATCAACAATCAAGAGAACACATTATTCCAAAAGAAGATAGGAATGATAAATATTTCCATTACAGGGCTAATTTCAGAAGGAAAAGAAACCACATAAATGGTCTTATGGATGAGCATGATATATGGATTTCAACAAAAGATGAATTGCAGGAAATGCTGGCACAACACTTCTCAAAGGTTTATACTTCTACTGCTCATATAGTTGATCCAGACATCATGAATCTCATCACTCCTTGTATAACAGAACAGGAAAATCAAGATTTGATTAAGGTTCCTTATGAAGATGAAATCAAAGAGGCATTATTCAACATTAACTCGTGGGCAGCACCAGGACCAGATGGCTTTCAAGCTGGATTCTATAAGAATACCTGGGAAATTGTGCATAATGATGTTACACATATAGTTCAGAATTTCTTCATAACATGTCAGTTTCCTATTGAGATCAATGAAACATATCAAACTCTTAATCCCAAAAAACAAACAGTTACAAAACCCAATGATTTAAGACCTATCAGTCTATGCAACATTCTTTATAAACTCATAACCAAAATTCTGGCAGCTAGATTAAAACCATTACTCCAAAAAATCATCTCTCCGTGGCAAGCTGCCTATGTTCCAGAAAGAAATATACATGACAATGTCATTATAGCACATGAAATGGTACACTTTATGAAATTTACTAAAGTTTTTCCAGGAATAGTTGGCATTAAACTTGATATGGCGAAAGCTTTTGATCGTATGGAATGGGATTTCCTTCAACATATTATGCTTCACTTAGGTTTCTCCAACAAGTGGTGTCAGCTCATTCACTTTTGTATAAGCACAACTAGAATTTCCATTCTCTTCAATGGCATTCTGATGGACTATTTCTCTCCAACTCGTGGTCTTCGGCAAGGTGACTCCATTTCACCATATCTTTTTATTCTGTGTATGGAGGGTTTTAGTAGAATGCTTAGTAATGCAGTCCAAAATAAAGTCATTGAAGCTGTCATACCTGCTAGAAAAGGCCCAGCTATTTCACATTTATTATTTGCAGATGACTGCATGCTATTCACGAAAGCTTCAGGTAGATACATTGAAAATCTGATGGAGATTATTTCAAAATTCACTTAATCTTCAGGACAACTGATTAATCTTGAGAAATCTAGTGTGTTTTTCAGCCATAATTTAAGCATTGCTGCACAAGAAGACATTTGTCACATGCTCAAAATGAAGCAAATGTCCAATAAAGAAAAATATTTAGGTACTCAACTCAAAGTACCTAGAAGTAAAGACAAGTTCTTTGATGGCACTGTGGAAAGGATGGAGCACAAACTTCAAGCCTGGCAAGGTAAATTAATCTCACAAACAGGAAGAACTACTCAAATTCAAGCTTCTCTGAGTTCTACAGCTAACTATCAAATGAACATGTATGAGCTACCTGATATTACTCATAAAAGAATTGAAAATGTTATCAAAAGTTACTTCTGGAGCAAAAAGAAAAGAAGAGGTATAAACCTTATTTCCTGGTCATCTATTTGTAAACCAAAGAGATTTGGTGGTTTGGGTATTCAAGACTCCAAAGGAATTCAATTTATCTCTTCTTGCAAAACTGGCCTGGAGGTTACTTACAGAACCAGATGCAGTATGGGTTCAATTGCTCAAGGCAAGGTATGTTCATGGAAAAGATCTACTCACAGAAGATACCACACAAAAAAGATCTTCTTGGATCTGGAACAATATACAAACTGGTTTGAGTCTGGTTAAAAAGTACTCCCTCCGTCCCACATTATTTGAGCTAGTAAGTTTAAAATCTTGTCCCACATTACTTGAGCTATCCCAACTATAATAGTGATATTTCTAATAATACCCTTCATTATCATTAAATCTTGATCCATTAAATATGTATAATCTCATAATCATGTTTATACTCGTTACGTAGATGTTTTAAAATGCTTTTCAACGATATAAAATTTACAATTATATGTGTCATAATTAGAGAGATATGTCATTTCTAAATTTTACTATATTGTATATATAAGGGTATAATTGGAAAAAATAGTAAATATTTAATCTCCCTCCTCCTTGCCTTAAGAATTGTGCAATCTCTAGATAGCTCAAGTAATATGGGACGGAGGGAGTACTATATTTGGGAGGTGGGAGATGGAACAAAGATTAAAGCTCATCAGCATACATGGATTCCTCACACTCATCTGCCAGATATTCAAACCAACAAAAATAATCTCTTATCAGTTGCAGATTACATTGATCAAGACACTCACTCCTGGAGCCTACAGAAATCGGAGGATTCTTTCACTCAACAACAAATACAACAAATTATTACAATCAGAATTCCTTCAAAAGCTCAAGAAAAACTCAGATGGTCTCTTACTAAGTGTGGAAAGTTCACTATAAGCTCCTTATATAGAGAACTATCTAAGCCTAATCCAAACAACAGAAGAAAATGTAAGATGCAAGAAAAAGACTGGATGAAGTAATGGCACATGAGCATACCATATAAACTTCAACAATTCCTCTGGAAGTGCAGTAGGTATATTCTTCCTCTAAATAAAAAGCAAAGTCAATACAAAGAGGATATTAGTAGCCTATGTTCCTTCTGCAAAGCTAAAGAAGAAACCAGATCTCATCTGTTGCTGCATTGCCCATATGCTGATGTGATTTGTTTGGTATATCGGCTGATTTACATCACTCAAAATCTAATTTCTCTTCTTTGCATGACTGGATTATTTCCTGGTTCAAGGATAAAAACTCCTTGGAAGCCAAGTACTGTCACATGGCTAATATTGCTGCTTGCACCCTATGGCACATTTGGAAAACTAGGAATGAATTAGTATTCTAACATAAGAAAATAAACCCTACTACTGTTGTTGCTAGAATAAGGCATTACATTGCATCCATATCCATGCCTATGCATCATCATACATTCTCTGATAATAATGTGTCTCTTGAAACATGGGAAAGGCCTCCTGAGGGATGGATGAAACTTAATGTGGATGCATCTTTTAAAAAAGGTTATACTAATGCTGGTTTCGCCATTATTCTTCGCAATTCTGCAGGAAACTTCATGGCAGCAATGGCCTTCTCAAGCAGAGTGAGAGACAGTTTGCAAGCTAAATCTCTAGTTCTTCTCAAAGCTTTACAATGGATCAGAGACTTGAAGTTTTCAAAAATCATCATTGAAGGAGATAATAAGTCAGTCATTGAGTCTTGCAATGGAAGTTTAGAAGCTTTTAACTGGGAGGATCAAAACATTCTCCTTGACTGTAAGGAGATTCTTTCTAATCTTCAATATGTCTTAGTTTCTTATCGTAGTAGATCTTGCAATAAGGTGGCAGATACCCTTGCAAAACATGCTAGAAATAGTGTTGTTTATGAGGAATGGTGGGATGAGCCACCAAATGTAATAGGCCAACAACTTTATGTAGACTTATGTAAGTTGGCCTAGTTTGCTTTTTTTGTTTTGTTTTTTGAGTCTGCGCCCGGTCTGGTCTGTAATATCCTTTGTTTGGTTTCAATAAAATATCTCCTTCTTGGTTTTGCTCAAAAAAAAAAAAGACTAGTCAGGTACATTAGGCCATTAGTGCTGGACAAGCTGCCATTCTCGCCCAACAGAACGCAGCGGGGTCAACGATACTAGAAGTCTTGAAGAGTGCAAAGCTAACTAGCTAAGCAAACCCCATCATCCCCACAGCCCCAACCCAACTGTTTAATAGTTCGGAACTAGGAAGAAGAAGAACAACCCTCAGAGAGGGAAAACACAGAAGAGGAATAAGATTCATTTTTGTCAATCGAACACGTTCAAAACCCTATTTATTCCTACAAATCATCAAATTTTGCCCTAAAATCCCGATCCCTGGTCATTTCTTTCTCAATTCAACAGATCTATCTATGCCATAAATTCAACTTTCAATTATCAATATGGAAGATTACGGAGAAGAATTACGTACACCACCAGTATCATTAGTATGTCTTGTAGGATTACCAGAACTTCACTCTACGATAACAACTTATCTTCATTCTGAACAACCACCGGTGAATACATTAGCATTACCTGATTTTTCTAAGATCTCTATTATATCAAAGAAAGAAACCCTAGATTCATCTACTCATCATCCAGGTGGGATTTTGAAAAAGGATTGGTTATTAAAACATAGAACTAAAATTCCTGGCGTTGTTGCTGCTCTATTTGCTTCTGATCATGTTTATGGAGATCCTACTCAGTGGATGCAAGTCTGCACCGATCTAGATAACTTAAAGTACGGTATTCCATTCATCTCTGCTCACATTTTATTTATTTCTTTCAAAATGCGATACTGTATTGTGGAATTAATCACACTAAGAAGATAGAAGATTCTATTCGGGTTGTTACTATGTTAGGGAATTTAGTTCATTTGAAGCTTGATTAAGTTACAGTAACGTGGGAGGAATTTTTATCCATTGATGAATGTGTAATGCCAACGATATACAACACCAATCGATGTAAAACGTAACTGGATAGAGCTAGAGGAAGCAAAACATTATCCCGGGACATTAACTTGGGTGGTGGGAGAATCCGACAATGTTTTTTTGTTTCCCTTGTTTAATTAATGGAGAGTGACATAGTTGTGCACAAGTTATTCAGACTTTAGTCCAATTTTTCAACATTTTGGTTAAGCTGGGTGTCAGCTTTATATACAAAAGAGCTCTTGGTGAATTTGTTTCTTGCACAATGTCATTGATTGGTTAGCTCACTATCACATGTAAGCTGTCATACTTGAATAAAATTGGCATTAGGTAGATGGAGTTTTGATTGATTGTCAATCACACAAACTACCAACAAAGAAAGCAAACTTATTATTCCCAATAAGACCGGACCAAATCCATACACCAAATGAATAGACTAAAACCAAGTGGGTACAAATACAAGAAGTTAACACCAGAGGCAGTGTGTACTTCAGCCTTTCAGCAAGTTAGCACTCACCATCACCTTTTGTTTCCTTCACTTGTTTCAGAGCTGCTGTCCGTGCTAGGAACATCAAACTAGTGGTGGTTGTTGTTCAGTCAAGTGTAAAAGGTAACTGAACTTTACACCCTTGCTGAATTTGTTATCAATATCTTATGCATGTATATGTTATGAACTTAAGTTTTCAATGCAGATGAAGCCAGTGAAGATCGTATGACTGCCCTGAGGAAACGTGCAGAAATTGACTCCAAGTATCTTCTTACCTTTCCACAGAATGATGCTTCAGAACTAAAGGAATCTCTAAACAGGCATGCCATAATTTCGATATATCTTATTTTTTCTACAATCTGGTTTTAGTTTGGCTCTCGAATCTCAGAAACAGAAGAATGATCACCTCTAGAAATATTATGCAGGCTGGGGAGCATATTTGCTGAATTAGCAAATACATATTACAGGGATGAAGGCCGAAGGATTAAAACACGCATCGAAAAGAAGAATATTAACTTTATGGAGTTGAATGTCCGATACTGTTTTAAGGCAAGCATTTGTCTTTCTCATCTCATTTCTGCTGTTTGATTATTTGTTTCTATTAAGTATAATGAGAAGTGATGGATTTATCAGTTGCTGATTTTTTGCTGAAAATTTATGACGTACTAGGTTGCTGTATACGCAGAGTTTCGAAGAGACTGGGTTGAGGCTTTAAGGTTTTATGAAGAGGCATATCATACTTTAAGAGAGGTATCTTTTAAATACTCTAAGAACAAATAGGTTCTCTTAAAAACACTCTAGTCTGATCTTGTCGTAGATCAATTATGTGAAGTTTCCCTGGTACCTAATGGTTTACACGTATAATCTTTTCAATCCTCCAGTATTATAGCTGATGCTATGTGTTTTTTGTCTGTGATAGTTAGGTTTAACTATCATCAGACATCAGTTACGTTTGTGTTTATTTGTCACATTCTTTTTCATGAACTAAGTTGCTTGATTTTTCGTTGTAGATGATCGGTGTGTCTACACGGTTGCCACCGATTCAACGTCTCGTTGAGATAAAAACTGTTGCGGAGCAATTGCATTTTAAGGTATCAACCTTGCTGTTGCATGGTGGAAAGGTCTTAGAAGCTATGACATGGTTCAAGAAACACATTGCATGCTACAAAAAGCTCATTGGAGCACCAGAAGTGGTATTTCTTCATTGGGAATGGGTGAGCAGACAATTTTTAGTATTTGCACAGTTACTGGAGACTTGCTCTGCTTCCATTCCAAACACTGCCTCGTTCCCACCTGGCATGCTGGAGAGAAGTTTGACAGAATGGGAATTCTATCCAGCTTACTATTATCAGGTGGGTGGTCTTACCTCCCTTGTGCCAATGCCATTGTTTAGAGTTTAGTATTGGCCTCTGCCCTCTAGCCTTTTAGTCAAGCATTTGCATGCATATGAAAAAGACCTGTTCCTTGTAATCATACATTTTTTTTTTGTGGGTAAAGTTGGCTGCACACTACTTGAGGGAGAAGAGATTTTGTCTCGAGCTTGCTTTATCTGCACCAGAAACTTCTGCAGTTCCTACAGGGAAGGATATTAGAAATGGTTCTGATTCTGTGGTTCCATCTGTCTACGTTGGTCAATATGCCCGGTTACTTGAACAAGGGGATGCGCTTGAGATGCAGTAAGTCCTCCGTGGTCTTCTAGAATTTGCTGGTGATTTCAATCTCCAGTTATTGATTATTCGAACTTGGCTTTGCAGTCTTGCTGATACAGAGTACGTCCTCTATGCCCTTGCAGAAGGAAAGAGATTTCAGGATTCTTATGAAATTATTGCTTTGTTCAAAAAGTCTTCTGAATCATACAGTAGCTTGAAAGCTCAAAGAATGGCCTGCTGCTGCAGTAACCTGATGGCCATAGAATACTTTGCACTCAGTGATTTCAGTAATGCAAAACAGCTTTTTGATAGTGTCGCGAGTTACTACAGGCAAGAGGGTTGGGTGACGTTGCTCTGGGAGGCCCTGGGTTACATGAGAGAGTGCTCAAGGAGACTGAAATCAGTGAAAGATTTCATCGAGTACTCTCTTGAAATGGCTGCTTTGCCTGTGGCATCTGGCAATGAGACTCAATTTTCGGAGGGCAAAGGAAAATATGGCCCTACTGGTCCCGCTACTCTTGCACAGAGAGAAATGATACACAACGAAGTTATGAAGCTTGTGAAAGGAGCACCTGTTACATCAAGTAATCTTGAAGTAACCGCAGATCAACCCCTTCATCTCGAGATTGATCTTGTTAGCCCTCTTAGAGCTGTGCTTCTTGCTTCGGTTGCTTTTCACGACACGGTGGTTAAGCCTGGTTCATCTACCTTGTTTACATTGTCACTTCTATCACAACTGCCCCATCCTGTTGAGATTGATCAGCTAGAAATTCAGTTTAATCAGCCCATATGTAACTTCACAATCACAAATGCTCAAAAGCCACAGACAGAAGCGGTTTCTGGCGAACAGGTTTCCCGGTCAGAGATTGCTCCAGCACTGGCTCTAATTACTAATAAGTGGCTACGGTTGACATATGACGTCAAATCTGGTAAGCTAATCTTGTCTGCTATGTAAGGCACAAATGCCACTGTGTCGCCCATGAATTCACGAATTTTGTTATAGTAGTATTTTTATCTTCTCACCGTCTTACATTAGTTTTTTGTGTTCGGTTTTCTCTGAACTCAGAACAAAGTGGAAAGCTGGAATGTATTTCTGTGATAGCGAGGATGGGTCCCCACTTTAGTATCTGTTGTCGAGCAGAAAGTCCTGCCTCAATGGAAGATTTGCCTCTTTGGAAGTTTGAGGACCGTGTGGAGACATTCCCTACGAAGGATTCCGCTCTGTCATTCTCGGGTCAGAAAGTAATTCAGGTGGAGGAACTGGATCCACAAGTTGATCTTCTCTTAGAAGCTACTGGCTCTGCGTTAGTGGGAGAGAGGTTCATGGTTCCTGTTACTGTGGTCTCCAAGGGTCACGCAGTACATTCTGCCGAATTGAAGATAAACCTAGTAGATGCTAGAGGGGGTGGCTTGGTTAGTCCAAGGGAAACTGAGCCATCTTCCATGGATAGTCACCACGTGCAACTTCTTAATGTTTGGGGACCGAATGGCGAAGATGAGTCTCAAATGGGGCCGGACGAGATAAGGAATATTCAGCAATCTTTTGGGTTGCTTTCTGTTCCATTCCTGAGCATTGGAGAGTCCTGGTCTTGCAAACTAGAAATTAAATGGCACAAACCGAAACCTGTGATGCTGTACGTGTCCTTGGGATACTTGTCACATGACAATGAAGCTTCTGCGAATAAGGTCAATATCCATAAAAGCTTGCAAATTGAAGGAAAAACTGCTGTCTCAATTGGCCACCAACTCATGCTTCCGTTCCGTCGAGACCCATTGTTGCTCACTAAGATAAAGGCAGCTCCTGGTTCAGATCAGTTGGCAACTTTAGCTTTTAAAGAAAAAAATATCCTTATTGTAAGTGCGAAGAACTGTGCTGAGATACCATTGCGATTGGTGTCCATTTCCATTGAAGCGGGGAAAGATGAGATTGAACAGTCATGCACAGTGCAACAAGGATGTGGGAGCAGCCCCAAAGACCTTCCTCTTCTATTGCCAGGTGAAGAGTTCAAGCATGTCTTCTCTGTTATTCCGGAGGTGGACTCTCTGAAACTTGGGTTGGGAGAAGTATGTCTTACATGGATGAGGGAGCCTAACTCAGAAGAGCAATCACCTGCTTCCAGCACAACAGGAGTAGAAGTGAGGGTTCTGACTAGACACAAGCTCCCTGATGTAAATGTGGAATTGGCACCACTAGTCGTTAGTTTGGAGTGTCCTCCTCATGGCATTCTTGGAGATCCCTTTACATGCTATGTGAGAATACAGAATCAGACAAAGTTGCTACAAGAAATCAAGTACTCGTTGGCAGATTCCCAAAGCTTTCTGCTATCTGGATCTCATAATGACACCATATTTATCCTGCCCAAATCTGAGCATATCCTGACTTACAAGCTCGTCCCTCTGTCCTCTGGCCCACAACAGCTGCCAAGGGTTACTGTGACTTCTGTTAGGTATTCTGCTGCTCTTCATCCATCTGTTACTGCATCAACTGTCTTCATCTTCCCATCTAAGCCTCATCTTAAATTGGATAGCGAGGCAACTAGAAAAACAGAGCTCATTGCAACATCGTAAAATTCTTGTGCGAATTGTTTCAAGTATACATATACTGGCGAGGCAGGACTGGTGAACATCGTCGAGTAGCTTGGACTGGTGAACGGTGAACCTAATCCTTCCTTTTTCATTGGTTTTCGTTGGATAAGAAAACTTGACGATTACTAGCACATCAGTAACAACATAGTTGGTGCAGTAATTTGCCCCAGCTCTGCTCTTCCAGCCCATCAACTATAATAGGAAAATTGCAGCCATTAGCCTTTCTCGAGTGTTTAAAGTTCACCTAGGGTAAGCATAATTTTGATCCTAAAAGGGTTTGGATGTCTCATAGGTGTGGTTGAGTCCTCTGTATGAAATATCGTTGGCAATGGTATTGAATAGAATTGTAATGCAATATGACCAGTTACAAAGTGCACTGGACAGAAACTATGTTAATGCGTTATATTGTGGAAAATGTTCCTCACATTCAATTATACAAATTACTAATGGAGTTCCTCTGGCCTATGGTATTTGTATTCAAACTATACTGGTATGGTTTAGAGGTCTGCTGGCTCACGGGATCACATGATTTGGGTGGACGAGAGTCACGAGACCATGCTTGTCCGTATTTGGATTTTTAGTTTTGTCGTCATGTGTCACCGTGTCTCATGGTAGGCCCTTGTCGACTCTTTAGTTAAAGCTCTTTAGTTTTTTTTTATGTGCCGTTTTTGGGGCTGCAGATTTTTTTTTGGGACTTCAAGTGGATTAAAATGTCTAGAGGGTGAGATAAGGGTCCATCGTTTATATGATATCTTTCCTTCTTTTCCCCAAGTCTCCACCACCCCTAAATCATTTTACTTTCTATTTTCACTTCTTCCTTACTAAGACTGACTGCCATTGCCGCCACCACCAACGATGATACAGGTGTATCCTTTTTGGTTTAGGAACTTAGTTAATCTCAAGTTAATTGAGGGAAGACCCTATTTAGAAAAGGAATTCCAAATAGAGAAGGATTCTTTTAAGGAAAGAATCCTAGACAAG
>JAJJMA010010543.1:0-18088 GCA_023529015.1 Papaver nudicaule | reverse complement strand
TTCCATGCTTTCTTTTCCAAGCCTCCTGACACTTTCATTCCACGTCTGTGTCGGCCTCCCCACTTTGTCTTCTTCGTTCAGCACGATCTGGGCCACAAACAGTTGCACATGTACATTGATCGTGATGAAGTGGTTGCACAACGAAATTTCGGTACGACAAGTGACGTTTAAAGTTTCTTGCTGGTACTGATCAAATATGCTCCCTCACAAGGTCGCTTTGTCCTGATGAGCACCATCAATGGGATTTTCAGTGAATCGTACATACTTGGCGCAAATGATCATGTCCTCACTGGAAGTGAATGATTGACCTCGAATACTTCTCCCAGTCCTTCCTTCACCCATTTCTTGACTATCGTCGTCGAGGACTTCAACTTCATATTGAGATGATTGAGTAACATGCTGTTTTCCCTTATTTTTTACTTCCCTCATATGACGTTGCTAAGTTCAACTTAACAACGTCAAAATGGTTGTTTGCTAGTTGCATAGCCCACAAAAACACCTGTTTTGTGTGCTCCATAGGAACTAGCCTTAGTAGTATAAGTTATAATCTTGATGTAGTCAAAGGCTTACAGGGTTGCAATTATCACTACTCTTTTTTGTTAAACATAATTTGTTGTAAGAATCGGTCTTAAACATAATCTTTTGAAAAAGGGCTTAATCTCGCAAGTGTCAAAGATTATGACATGATAACGATATATAAACTGATAACTGTAATACTCTCAAGTCTTTATTCTTATCACTAGTTCGACCACTTCATTGTACATGATAATTAAAAGGCACAAACAACTAATGTATAATATATATTAGCTGAATTACAAGTTCTATATGTATATTTCTTATTCACTAACGGTTTTCCGACGGTTTGACTGATTGACCTAGTTGCCTAACAGATCAACGACCCAAAAACTAAATTGGACAAACTTAGGACCCAACCCTCAACCATACCAAAATCTAGGACCCGAATGCTACATAACTCAATTGATTTATAATATTGATAGTGTGAAGATTTTCTTGTTTAGTTGGTATGTGGGAACTGATATCTTCGGGGATTTCTATCTTAATATTGTCCTTTCTAATTGGGAAGCTGTATTGGGATAATTATACTCGGTTTTGTTAAATAGCTCCTTATAATAGAGCTGCTTTTGTAATCTGATCTTCTTAGAGCAAGCACTATTGTGCTCAAAATGTGGGGAAATTCCCCACAATGTAGACAAGACATGGAGGCAAAAAAAAACAAGTTATATGGTGTATGTCTACATTTTTGCGGTTTCTTAGAAACCCCCAAAAAGGTGCATGCGGTTTCTTAGTAGCCGCGGGACCCAAAATATCCCTAAAAATCCGAAATATCAGTTTAAATTAAGGTTTTGGTAAAACAATTTATCTTTATGCGTAGTAGCCGCAAAAAAAAAAATGCGGTTTCTTAGAAACCGATGAGTAAGCCATGTCTACACGGGGTACATATCTGTTCCCCCATGCAACCAAGAATAAGCCTTTTCCCCACAATGTGAGGAAATTCCCCACATGTGGGGATTTATGGGCACCATAGTGCTTGCTCTTAGCACCACCTTAATATATCTTAATAGTACTGTCTTTTCTAATTGAGAAGCTATAATGGGATAACTGTACTTTGTTAAGCTGATTTTTTTTTAATATATTGCCCCTTTTGAGTCAGGATTTTTTTTTTTTAATTTCTATTTTGAATTTTGGGTTAAAGTTTCTCACCACATGGCTACATTTTTTTAGACCATAGGCCCGAGGAAATTTGATTGCATAGTCCTTTGCGCCTTCTCACGATGGCAGTTGGTACTTGGTAAATGCCAAACCCAAATGCCAAGGCCCAAGGCAATGGTTCAAACACATGCATATTTTGACAACAAAATCATTGTGAGCAAACCCAATTAGAGTACCTTACTACTATCTACCTGGCTCCAACAAAAGAAAAACAAAGGAGCCAGAAAAATGAATTAAATTTAGTAAATGATTAGATTACCAACCGAAATTCACGATTTCTTTTGATTAATCTAACTGATACAAAAATATCAATTAATTAAGAACAGTAAAACTAATCATAGTTTCATGTAAGATTGCTTGGATCTTGTCCAAGCTTTCTGCAAAGAAAACAAAATAAATAGGAAAAAGATCTAGAAAAGTTTCTGGAACAAATTCCCTTCAATTATTTTTTGAAGAGAATCATATTTTTGTTGCCTTTATTCTCTGTTTGATGAGCCATTTATTACGCTGCAAGAAAAAAAACTTAATTAAAAAGTTTTTATTCACCAATAAACCAACTTTATATACCCTTTAAATTCATTTCACATTTTCAATCTTTGGTTCATCAAATTCGTTTCATTTCATTGGCTTCGTTCTTTCTATTTCTTCATCTCTTTTCCTTGACACAAATAAAACACAAGACGATTATATCGGTCTCAATAGTAAATTATGAAGAGTAGTCTTCCGAATTGTGTTACCGGAATCCCAATTAATTTTGCTAATGGTGTTCGCGAACACGGTATGTATATAGACATAATCATCATACTGTTAATCATGTTTTATTTCATAGCCGATCCATATTGTTATTCAGTTCATTCATTCAACCATTATATTTTTATTCTTTAACAATACTTGCATGTTTATGGGGTCTAGGACTATTTATGTCTTTGGATAAAACTATCTAAATCTACACTACGCTTCATTGGATTGCGCCTTTACGAAGAAACTAGGCCTTTGTAGTTTGTGAGGAGATGTGAACCGGACAATTCGTTGACCACAGGGAAATTTGATAAAGTACTTCTGGTTTGAAATGCACAAAAAAGCTGCATGAAAGTTAATTTTTGTGGACAATTCATCTCAAAATTATTTTTATACGATTTCTGCCCCTCCATTGCTCATATAGACATCCCGAATATGTCCACAAAGAGACTACCTGAAGGACACTGTCCTAGTTTAACCACATTTCTCTTTTTAATCTATGAATCGCAATGTGCCAAGGTTCGATATCAGGTCGTGGATATCAGTACCCAGTGACTTTGATGTTGAACAAATTCATTGAAGCGACCATATCCAGAAGTGATCATACTGTCTTAGACCAATTTGAAGAATCATTGTGTGTTTGAAAATTTTAAGAGATAAATTGATGTAGTTTGAAATCACTACTTATGGGTTTGCTCGATCTAGTTATTCACTGTGTACTGCATTTTCTGACACGTTACAGTGAGATTGGGTCCCAAAATCTATGAAACGGTGAAAGGAAAGTTGAGTTTAGGAGCAAGAATTGTCCAAGGAGGTGGAGTAAAGAAAATCTTCAAACACCTATTTAGAGTTGGTGAAAGAGAAAAGTTACTGAAAGCTTCTCAATGTCATTTATCAACCACTGCTGGCCCAATAGCTGGGTTACTCTTCGTATCAACAGAAAAAGTTGCATTTTGCAGTGATAGATCTCTTACATTCTCTTCACCAAATGGAGGATTTATTAGAGCACCATACAAGGTAATTATAAATTCCTTAATCCTAACGGGTTCGTGCAATGCAATGGTATTTGTTAAGTGAATTTTTGTGCTTGTTTGCATGGTTACTGTTTATTGCCAACGAGTCAAAATTTTGGTTGTGCCAATTGCAGGTAGTGATACCAATAAAAAAGATAAAGAGAATTGAGGAGAGCGAAAATGTGGATAAACCTAAGCAAAAGTACATGGAAATAGTAACAGTTGATCATTTCGATTTCTGGTTCATGGGTTTTGTCAATTATGAAAAAGCTTTTAAGTTTTTACGACAGGCTATAAACATCTCTAATCAGTAACACATGACCACTATTCTCACTTAAGAAGTGATTATACCTTGTTGTTGTTTTTTTTCCTTTTTCTATTTTTTCCTCGTTTGATGTTTTTTTCGGAGGGAAAACAAAGGTCAAAATGTGTATAGTTTTGTATGAATTTTAGTGAGAAATCAATCATAATCCTCCAATCATTTTGTAATCATCGTGTAAATACAATAATATTGCATCTAATACCATGCCCACATTTTCAACTCAAATGCGCACATTTTTTTGTTCCGCATTAAGTAAGATGATTGATCAGTAGCGTTCATGACTGCAATGCTCCCAATTGTTGTTGTTGTATAACTAAGCAAAAAGGAAGAAGAGTCCTAAAAAGATATCTTCAGATTTCAGATCTTGGTTTTTAACGAAAATTATCAATTCAAACTGGTATGTATAATATTAATAATTAATACTCTAATATGAGTACTTTTCTGAGCTCCCACATTTATCCTCTCATCAAGCTCGAATATTAGAGCTCGCGGCCCTACCATAGATTTCTCGACCAATCAGAACATTTCGAGGTTCTGGGCTTGGAGAGTTTCGCCGGTTAGAGAATTAGGTCCGTCTAGACCGAGGGTGTTTTGGAGAAACCCAGTGTGCTTTCTTAGGTTGCGGAAATTCTTCCAGGCGGCCACATCATCTTCCAAACGCCGTGATTTCATCTTCTTCTCCAGAAAATCCTTCACATCGATCCGATAACCCTAATCTCTATTTGAATTCCGAGATTAATATTGGTAAATCTCAGCGTGATTTGTTCGTCTTCTTCTCCAACAAATTCTTACAGCAACCCTAAATTCTTTATTTGATTTCTGAATAAAATCAATAACCCTATCGATTCTTCTCGCTTCTCTGTTGTAGATCGCTAGATTCAAGTGTGGTGATTAGGTTGTTGATTTTTGCAGGTTTTTTCAACATGGGAAACGATTTCCAGCCTGGTCTTCCTCAAGTGAATGCAGTACATTGGATGTACAAGCGATAGTGCGGTGTGGATAAGATGATGAATGGACAATAGTACATCTAAATGCTTAAATGGTATGTTTTGTTCTTATGCATGTCTGGGTGTACAGGTCTGCAATTGAATATGAGGAAACAACACACATAAAGCTTCGACAATACCCAGGTAATGAAGAGGAATTTGATTCCAATGTCTGGAGATGTAGAAAAGTTAGGAGCGGAGAATGCTGAAAAAGAACATGAGTATGAGCTTCCGCTGTTGTTGATAGTGCAAGTCTGTCTTTGCTAATTTATGTAAGGTTGGTCTCCCCGTGATCCTTGATTGAATTGGTTATTACTTCGGCAAGATAAGGTCTTAAAGTCCTGTGATAGTTCTCGAGATGGGGAGTGGGATGTTTGGTTCATTAGGCCATTGTCGTCTGTCGCCGTGATCGAGATTCTACTGTTGTGGGGTATTTATGATCGCGATATATGTTTCTCTAGCTGCAAGTTAACAACGGTTGTAGCACCAAGATTTGTAGCTGGAAAGGACCATGAAAGGGATGCTCACTTATCTACCTTCATTTATTATTTTTGAGTTTGAATAATGTACGAACCCTGCTGTATTTTTGTCTTTTAATTTCGATTTTGTCTTGCTGCAAGTAAATTTTGATTTTACTGTTAATTGATTAATATTTTTTGAATTGTATGTTGCACCAGGGTAACTTTGGTTTGTTTCTCCATATTATTCTGAAGTGGATTGAATTGCTTTGGTTTGCTTACAGTTTTGGCAGACCACCTTGGGAGTCATTGAAAATGTAAAACCATAACAATAGCCATTGACGAATCATGCAATTGTGAGCCTTTGCGAGACTATTTTAATTGCTGTTAGCTAAATTGTTCCTTCCATTTTCACCATAAAGTTATTGTTGTTTTTCTCTGTCTGTTATACAACTTTACAAGTTGCAATATACGTGTTTTGGGGTTTGTGAGAGATGGAAAACTACATGTAGGGATGCATTGGATACTACTATGATGGGTAATGTATGGAGCATTGGGTAGGATTTACTCTCCTACTTAGTTGGTATCATTTCAAATTCGTGTTTTTTCGTTTGTTCACTGATCATGTATTATCGATTGTCTTTCGTCTTTCTTTTTTTTATCCAGACAATGATTACCTTATGATAGCAATCAAACAAAAGAGAAGCCTGCATGGTTAGTATATCATTCTACATATATCATACATGACATACTACACACTTGTTGTTTTTTGTAATATAATAGTCTCTGCTGATGCAATATTTTCATGCTTACCACTTGCTGCTTCCACGGCTTCAGAAACCATCTCCAAGGTCTTCTCTTTAAACAAGATTCAACATTTACAATTAATAAGGTAAATATGTCTTTGATACCCCCCATAGAGGTAAATCCGAGACCGGCATAACATGTTAGAAGGTGGAAAAGAGGGCGACAGTTTCGAAATCTTTCAAAGATACGTGTGTCAGTCGGGGAATTAAAGGCTGAACACGTGTCTAGGAATATAGAATACCAGAAGTTTCCTTACTCGAACATTTCTAATCTTCGAATAAGGTAAGAGGCAAACTGTAGGGGGGTAAAACCGTCGAGACACGTGTCAGGATCAGGAAGCGGAAGTAGGATAACAAGTGAAGAACCGCGAAGCATGGAATAGAACCCGAGAGGGATCTCGCACATCAGTGAGTTATCGCTATCGAATATTTGGAAAAATGCGCGTATAGTGGGAAACAACCTGGAAGACATCGAAGAAGGAGAGCTCGACACCAGAAAACTCGTAATCCTCGACTGGTGATCCCGAAGTTAAGGCTTCGAGGTAACAACTATTTCGAAGACATTCTGAAGATCACCGACTTACTCGACGACTTCTGACACCACCCAGAATGTGTATTTTGTCTTATTAGCTGTAATCCACTCGTAGTTCGGCCTATAAAAGGCGAGCTCGGGCTCACTTGTAAGGTTTGGATTTTTTTATAAGTCTTGGGGCGTTTGAGTGGGATTAAGTTAGTATCAATCTCCTCAGGTCTTTAAGCACAACATCCATTTAGTTATAATCAGAGAAATGCTTTGTTTTATAAATGCTTTGATCTTCATCCTGTCTTCGAATATATTTTAATCTATCTCGATATTGTTCTTTGCTTATCTCGTTATCATATTAAACACTAGAATAACTCTCCAAATCAGTAAATATATGATGTAATCTCATGGTTGTTAGGTATAATGTCTCTAAGCAGATTTTATACCAACACATAACAAGACACAAGAAGTTTAGATAAAGAGGAAACTGCAATCCAACAGAAACCTCGGGACCTCGCCCAGTTTGAACACCGCACAATATTAAGACGCTCAAACACTACTAGCATATTATCCGACTTCGAACCGGGATATAGTTGAGACCTAATCAGTCCCTTCAAGTGATTCACTTACTGTCGCACACCTTACGTCTCTTAGATCTCTCAAGACCCCACGTACTAAATCCCTCGGGAGACGTCCTTTACAGGCTTAGGAGTTGCTTCAACTCCTGCTAAAGGCTTTGGTACTTGATTCGTTTTTCAACAGTGAATACCATAAAGAAAAAAAAATCCCTTTAGATAAATCAAGGTTTTGGAAAACTTGTTTGTGTTTTGAGGAATATCCACAAGAGCATGTATCAAAAGCAAACAACTAGGGTTTACACGTAGTGTAGCCTAATTGTATTCTTCACAAGATCAACTAGAGAAACCTATTGATTACTTCTAGGATCTCTAATCTATATTTCGACCGACTAAAGCTGATACACGATCTAAGATTGAAATCTATTAAATCTAGGGTTTACCACCTATAATCCTTGATTGACCTTAAGAAGAAAACGACCTTAAAATAGACAAGGATTATGATGATTAACCTAAATACAAGTTCGTAAACTATCAAGTAAAGTCTTTGAAGTTCTCATCCTTGTTCGTGAAGAACAAAAACAATAGAGAACGTCCTTATGCAGCACATACACCAAAAAGGATAAAAAAAAAATTGCTACATTATCGTCTTTATATAGTGAATAGCTAAGGCTAGGTTGCTTAGTAATAAAGCAACAATTTCTTGAAATCTATTAAACCTAGGGTTTACCACCAATAATCCTTGATTGACCATACAGTAGAAGGAAAAGACCGTAAAATAAACAAGGATTATGATGGTTAACCCAGATACAAGTTCGTGAACTATCAAGAAGAATAACATAGTTAAAGTTGTGTTTTACAATCCTCAAGTAAAGTCTTTGAAGTTCTCATCCTTGTTCGTGAAGAACAAAAATAGTGGAGAGCAACCTTATGCAGCACACGAACCAAAAATGATAAAAAAAAAAAATAGCTACATGTATCGTCTTTATATAGTGAATAGCTAAGGCTAGGTTGCTTAGTAATAAAGAAACAATTGCTTGATGAGCAAGCAATTTCGTGAAGCACGTATATAGGCTCGTTACTTGCTTTGCACTCCAAGTAATCTAGAGTCCTTTCAAATGTGGAAACCAATTAGAGTTTAGTTACAAAGTAGTTTGGTAGAGTTTAATTACTTCAAGAGTTTGTTTCAACACAATTTAAGAAAGAATAAACTTCTTCCCTAGTTAGGAATTATTGTAAAATTATAACAATCTCCTAGTTCAAGAAGGATTTTTAAACAAGGTTACTATGACATTGTTGCAACTCCCAAATATGAAGGAACAACTACATCACATGTATAAGAAGAGCCTTAGTCACATATGAAATTTAGCCTCCTTGGTGAGAAGACAACCCATCAACACTTGATTAAGAAGAGCCTTTAATCATGTTTTATTAGGGTTTAAGTTCACATGACTGGAACACATATAAATGTTGTTGTGTAACATAATAGTAACACTTACAAGTGTTGGGCATGGAACCAAACAAGGAATTTCTTCTGGGGACATGATCAAGATACCAGAAGACTTCACACTTTGGGCTGGAATAAAATTACAATGCCAAAAAGACATGGTGGACTAGGATTCCGCAGAAGAATAGAACACAACAAAGTACTTCTTAAGAAGAGAGTGTGGCAACTCCAACAACATGTCAGATTCCTTGTGGATTAACATCTTCCACGCCTAGTATACCTGACAAATAAATCTTCTCTACCACATCCACCCACGACGGCTAGCCTTCTATGGAGAAGGTTAACTAAGGTTGCGCCTTTTTTGCAGGAACATGCCTTCCCTATAATAGGAAATGGACACAAGACAGCTCTCAGGGATAATTGGATTTCGCAACAACACTCGGATGAGGCAAAAAAAAAAAACTTTGTGGCTCCTGCAAATAATGTGGCGCCTCTCATTTAGCTTGTCTTTGATTGATTTTTGCATAAGACAGCTATTAAATCATAACCACAACCACCTCCCAAGACAACCAGAGGAAGACATATATATTTGGCCGTATACCAAATTTGATATTAATTCAGCTAAAACTGGCTATCAAAAGCTTAAGGAGAAGCGCATGAAGGACTCCCCTCTTTCGATGTCTTATACTCCAAGAACATAATACCAACAGGGTCTTGTCCCACATGCAACATTTATCGAGAGACTACTAATCATATACTATTCTTGTGCAGTTTTGCAACAGAGGTCTAGACTCTGATACGGTCCCATTTGATGGTTAATGAGAACCCTCCTAACAACGGACACCTCAATAGACTAAACACAGTCCATGATTTCCTCAAGCTTGACTTACCTGACAGGCTGCAAAACTTGACCATACATACAGTTTAACACCTTTGACTGGCGAGGAATGCAAGACTGTACCAACACATGACATCCAGGCAACTCTTCCAACTTATATAACTGATGTAGAGAGAATACGAATGGGCCATACAACATGTCATTCAACATTTACCTGTGTCCCCTCCACATCTAAGAATTTCTGCAACTCCACACACCACAAGGACAGTAATGGTGGCTTGGGATTCTCCATAACAAAACTGGTTTAAAATCAATATGGACGGAGCTTTTAAGGGGAATCTAGGATGGCTGGGGCTGTCATAATTAGTCGCAACTCCGAAGGCAATCTTATTCAAGCAATGGCGCCATCACTGGGAGAAACTACATCTTTGGTGGCAGAGACCAAGGGTCTTCTTCTAGCAGCGAGAATGGCATCTCGACATAAATGACTAAAGTCTGGTTGGAAAGCAGACTCGAAATCCATGTTACAGAACCTACAGAATGACTTACTATATGCGCCATGGTATCTCATGGGAATGATACATGAAGTTTTATCAGGATCGTAGTAAACTATTTGGGGGCCCTAGGCAGATTTACGAAATCACACCGATAAAAATACCAAATAGAAAAACCGGCATAAAAGCGGCATTTATAGGACATGAACTTAGTTTTAGCTACCGTAAAATGAGTTTTACCATAGTACTTATAAGAAACTTATACATATTGCGACATATTTTTTATTCAAAACTAACACATGTTTACAAAATTATCTCCAAGGTCCTATCTTCTAGGTTGAAGTTGGTGATGAATAAACTGATATCCTCAGTTCAGTGTGCATACATAGAGGGCAGACAGATTATTGATGGAACTCTCATTGCTAATGAGATGGTTGATTCAAGGCTTGATTCAGGAAATCCAGGTTTAATTTGCAAAATTGATCTTGAGAAAGCTTTTGATAGAGTTAATTGGACTTATCTTGAGTTCATTATGAAGCGATTGGGTTTTAGTTCTAAATGGTGCAATTGGATGAAGTTTTGTTACTCAAGAGCTTCTTTTTATGTTATTATCAATGGTTCTTCTTTTGGATACTTCAAAAGCACTAGAGGGGTAAGACAAGGTGATCCTATTTCACCTCTCTTGTTCAATATAGCCATGGAGGGTTTCTCAAGATATCTTGATAAAGCTGCTAATGCTGGTTTATTCAGTGGGTTTTCAAATGTGGTTAATGGTATTGTCATCAATCATCTACACTATGCAGATGACACCATATTTTTTCTGAATTACTGTCAGGAAGAACTTCACAATCTTTTCTCTTCTCTTAGATGTTTTGAGTTCATTGCAGGCTTGAAGGTGAATACTTCTAAGACAAGGCTCATTCCCATTGGAGATTGTCCAGATTTACCAAATTGGGCAGTTGAACTTGGATGTCTTACCGACAAAATTCCTTTTATATATCTGGGTATGCCACTGGGCTCTAATGCTAATTCAAAAACCATTTGGGATCCTATCTTGTCTAAGTTTGACAAAAAACTCTCACTGTGCAGCATCTGTTCTGTCACCAAAGGAGGTAAGCTGACAATGCTCAAATGTATGCTGACTTCATTACCTCTTTACTATTTTTCTCTTTTCAAGGCGCCTTCTACTGTCATAGCTAAACTTGAGGAGAAAATGAGAAACTTCCTTTGGGAACACAAACCTGGTTCAAAGACATCACATTTAGTCAGATGGGAGATTGTTTGTGCAGCTAAAGAAAAAGGGGGTTTAGGTGTTCTTAATCTGAAATTAATGAATATGGCTCTCCTGGCAAAGTGGGTTTGGAGGTTCGGTATCGAGAAAAATCATTTATGGTACCAAATCATTGCAGAGAAATATGGTGACAATACTTCATTCTGGTTTCCTTGCGATGTTTCTCAAACTTGTGGTATCTCATGTTGGACGAATATTGCAGAAATGAGTCATTTGATCAATCTAAATGCTAATATCAATATTCATTCAGGTGTACATGTCTCTTTCTGGTGGGATAAGTGGTCTGGGGATAACTATTTACGTGTTGATTTTCCAAATCTGTATAAATTAGCAAGGAACAAATTTTCTACAGTGGCTGCTCACATTTCTGATACGGGAAGTTGGATTTTTGATTTCGAAAGGAGGTTGCTGGGTAATGAAGCTGATCAGTTTTCTTTGTTGCTGCTTCGGATTGGAAGTAATCCGCCATTACTTCAAGGAACGCCGGACACGAGAAGATGGTTGCTGGGTAACAATGGAGTGTTTTCTGTGAAGACTCTTTATGCAAAACTGATTGAGAATGAAGGGGTAAGTGACTTCCCACACACTTTTATCTGGAATTCGATGATACCTCCAAAAATCACCTTTCTTTTGTGGTGTGCAACACATGGTAAGCTTAACACTGCGGATATGCTTGCCCGGAAAAGAGTTACAGCAAATCCTTGTTGTATAATGTGTGGTAACGATATGGAAACAACAAATCATCTTTTCCTACATTGTAAGGTGGCTTACAAAGTCTGGGTTATGATTACTCCTACTAACTGGGCATGGTCATTTCCTTTGTCTTTCTATGAACTGACTAGGAGTTGGCAAAGCAATATTTTTTCACATACTGGAGTGATTTGGAACTTGATTCCAGCTGCTGTGGTTTTCGTTCTATGGAAAGAAAGAAATGCCCGGATTTTTGAGAAGAATCACACATACAGAACTGACATTGATCTTGGTATTGAAGCTAAGGCTTTGGTGGTAGCTTGGTCTGTGGCTTTTGGTCACCCTATTCTTTCGAGCTCCATCGACAATTGGGATGCTCTATTCCATATCATGTAATTTTGCATTTCTGTTTTAAGCTACTTCTGGTAGCCCCCTGTACATTCTGTCTTTCTAATAAAATCTTCTCTTTCAATCTAAAACAAAGGTCGTCGCTTAGCTGGCCTATGCTCAGCAACGACCCCGAGTTTTATCTCTTCTGCAGCAGATTCCAGAAATCAGGATAACACATGTTTACAGAGAAGCCAATCAAGCGACAAATGAAGCGGTTCGACGATAAATACAGAATCCATCTACACTAACAACTTGTATTTGAAACTCGGTCAATCCGCATTTCCTTAGTTAAATCTTGTTTAATGATAGGAATGCGATTGCTAACTGAACCACCAATTACTAATTAATCGAAAGAAAATTTGCCAACTAAAGCAGTTTGTAGTTGTAGACGTGACGAATGTACTTCGATACATGCAATTTTGCTGGCCTCCTTAAGCAATTCTTGGCCTTCAAATAAAATCATAAAGGTAGCCACTAAAAAAATATATACAAGAATCAGATGAGGTAATTTATTTAGCTTTTAACCATTCAACCCCGACCACTAGAAAAGCGAAGGTACATCCACCTTATCGACAAACCATTAGCCAAGTTGAGAATCAAGAGGCCGACCTAAAATTGCCATATGTCCCTTGCATATCTTTTACAGGCTAATCGTTACTTGACGAAGTGGAGACAAACTATAACAAAGATATAAGAGCAAGCACTATGGTTCTCTATTTGGGGAGACTTTGCTATTGAATGGCGAAATGCAACCACTATGGTGCAAAATTTCGCCATTCAATGGCAAAATTGGTCGAGTTTGCCATTGCCTGCTAGGGGTTCGTAGCAGGCAATAGCAAAGCCGAAGCGAGGCGGAAATCCAATTCCCGCAGGGCGGAAATCAAATTTCCGCCAAAAACTTTTTACGGAAATCCGATTTCCGCCCAGAAGCCATGCGGGAATTGGATTTCCGTCCCATAAATATTACCGTTTGACCTTTTTTTCCTTACACCCCCTCTACACCTCAACATCCAACCATCCATCTTTCTATTTTTTCATGACCGTCAGATCCCCAACGACTCTTTTTTTCAAAATTCAAAAAAAATAGCCGTTGGGATCTCTTCTATATAAGAAAATTCACCATCTTTGACAAATCCACCCCAATCAATCTTGTTTCTATTGATTCTTTCTTTCTCCCTTCAAATTTTCAAATTTTTTTCATCACCAAATCAAAATGGTGTTTAGGAAATTCACTCCTGAGGAAGATCTTGCCATTACCAATTGTTTTATTTTTGTATCATGCGATGGAACCGTTGGTGCCGCACAAAGTGGATCTCAATTTTGGGGAAAATTTTTTGCATTTTTTAAGAGATGTACAGGAAATCCTAATGAAAGAGATGAACGTTCGATTCAAAATCGATGGCAAAATTACATTCGAAAAGAAGTTGTGGAGTATGTTGGAATTCTTGGCCGTATTTACCGTCAACATAGAAGTGGCGCATCACATGAAGACTTGGTAAGCTATTAAATATTTCCCATAATGTTAGTGGTAATAGTTTTTAATTAGAAAGCATACTAACGTTTTTACTACTACTCTTCTTGTTTAGGTCCGAGAAGGTCGAGATCAATTTATGTATGCCAACAAAGCTCCATTCAAGTTTGATGCGTGCTACGAAGTTTTAAGAAAAACTCTCCCCGGATATGATTATGAATTAACTAATGAGCAAAATATTGGTGATCCTAGCCAAAACGGTCATGTTCCCGGTGAATTAGTTGATGGTGTCGAAATTCTACCTAATGGACAACGTTATTGGAAATACAAGGAGATGGCAAGACCAATTGGAATGAAAAAGGCTAAACAAGAAGAAAATGCAAGGAAAGATCGGGAAGCGGGAATCGTTAGGAATGGATCAAGTTTTTCAAGGGGTGCAAGTTCTTCAAGACCTATAAAGGTAGAAGAAGAAGAAGAGAGTATTGAAATTGACGAAGAACAAAAATCAATACTTGAGTATTACATGAAGATGCTAGCAAGAAAAGAAGAGAAGAAAAACAACTTTCAACAAGCCGCATTTGTGAATCTTGAAGAAAGCAACCCAATGGATTTTTACCAATCCGAAGAGGAAGAAGAGACAATTATAATAGATATGGATGTTGCTAACATGGATCCGACTCAACAAGATTATTATCAAGAACGAAAAAGAAGAATTTTGAAGAAAAGGGGAAAGAGAGTTGGAGTCCAAACCATTTATGATTCGGACAATGATGAAGTAATCAACCTTGATTAGTATGTTTATGTTCCAAGTTTTATTAGTGTTAGTTTCAATTAGTATGTTTATGTTCCAAGTTTTATTAGTGTTAGTTTCAATTAGTATGTTTATGTTCCAAGTTCTATGTGTTAGTTTCAATTAGTATGTTTATGTTCCAAGTTTAATGAAAATGTTATTTGGGAAAAAATATCTTAATTGTTATTCCATACTTCAAGACCTAGATATACATACTTCAAAATATGATACTTCAAGACCATTGTAACTTAGATACCATTGTGTTTGAATAATGAAATATTTGAGCAAAGGAACCATTGTGTTTGAGCAAAGGAACAATCTCCTGTGAAGAAACCAATTCTTTACGGAAATCCAATTCCCGCACGAGACGGAAATCCAATTCCCGCCGAGAAAATCAATGGCTAGATCTCGCGATCTGCCAACGGATAGTCGATTACAGCCTTTGGATTAAGAAATTCAAACATGTAACGGCTATTTTTTTGGTTTTGTTGTGTTTTGGCTACTCCTATATAAGCAAACTTGGTTTTCTTCTTCTCAAATCACCTAAAAGCATCATATTGATTTACTTCTTCTCAAACCTACTTCAAATCATCATCATATTGATTTTCTTCTTCTTCTTCTTCTTCTTCTTCTTCAATTCATCATCTTCTTCTTCAAAATGGTCAAACATTTTACCAAAACCGAAGATTTAGCTATTGTGAATGCATATATTAAGTATGAGAAGGATGGAAATTGGAAAGGGAGTAGAAAAGAAAATTTTTGGCCACTTGTTCTTGATGAATTTGTTAGATTGATGGAAGGAAATCCTCACAAGCGAAAAAGCCTTTCCGTTTCCGGTAGATTTAGTGCCATTAAGTGCGAGGTCGACAAATTTGTAAATGATTTAGAGGAGGTTCAAACTCAAAATCCGGATATTAATTACGTTGACCTAGTAAGTTGTTTGCTCTACAAATTTCTAAATCATTTGAAATTGCTTTATACTAACTTCAAATTTGATTTTTGTAGTGTCGGCTTGCAAGAGAAGAGTACTATAAGCGTGAAAAGAAGGTCTTTGCATTTAGGGAGGAGTACAAACTTCTACGCTCTCAATTGAGTGCATTTCGTCATCGAGGAGATAATCTCGACTTGGATGATGATGATAGCTCTCAAAACTCCACTCCTTCTAACGCTCGGTCTCCTTTCAACCGTAATCCTAACCCAAACTTATTTCAACAAGGCACCCCTCATCACCACACTTCATCCCATACTCAACAAGCCACACCTCATCCCCACACTTCATCCCATACTCAACAAGCCACCCCTCATCCCCACACTTCATCCCATACTCAATACTCCACCCCTCCTCCCAACCCTCCTTTCAACACTCATTTATATTCTACTCCACCTCCTATGACTTCCTCCCAATCTCCCTATATACCTCAAGCTAACTTTGAATCTCCTTCCTCTCAATTTCCTTATGTTCCTCAAACTTCCACCCCTACTCATATTCCTACGGGAATTCCAATGGTTGAAGAACCCAATTTCGACCATCATTTTTTGTATCAAGATAATGAAGTTACAATGGCAACAACTTCAACCGAAAAACGCAAGCGTCAAGATGGAGATACCAAAAGACGTCGCTCAACTAGATGCAAGACTCCAACAACACCGGAGACACAAGGATCTCAAGATTCAACAATGAGTGATGCGAGTTCTAAGCTAATTGAAATGATGGAGAAAAAAGTCTTGCTTAAGAAGGAGAGTGATGAACGACAAGCAACACTATTTGAAAGATATTTGGAAACGCAAAGAGAATTGGCACGTCAAAAACAAGAGGTGGAAGATAGGTTAATCATTGATAAGGATATACGTGATTGTTCGCCAACAACTAAAGCGTGGTATCGTCTCAAACGTCAGGAAATTATGAGAAGGACTTTGGCAAATACGAATTTGAATGAATCTCAATCTCAGGATGGATCTCAAGATAATGAATTTGCAATGTAGTTTGTTTCGTTTTTAGGAATTTAAATTGTATTGTAGTCAATTTTCATGTATTGTAGTTGTTTTCCTAAATCAATGAAAATTATGTTGAGTTATTTAAACAATTCAGAGTCGTTTTATGAAAATTCAAATTGAAAGATACAAACAAAGCATATATATATGTTGAGAACATACTCTTTTAGATTGAACAAAATTCAAATTCTCAAAACTTGTTCACTCAAAACCATTGCAGATTGAATTCTCCTGTCTAAAAACCTTGTTTTTACGGAAATCGGATTTCCGCAGGTCAAAAGTCAAGCTTTGACTGTGCGGAAATCCGATTTCCGCAGAAATTTTTTTACGGAAATCGGATTTCCGCACAGAAAAGCTGCGGAAATCCAATTTCCGTCTTCAAATAGCTAAGACCACCGTGGTTGCCATTTTTTCGCCATTTCTGCCTTTCTCTTTTGCTATTGAATGGCGAAGGCTTAGGCCACCATAGTGCTTGCTCTAAGAGAGGAGTCCATGTCCCGTTGCGTCATGCAACCCCTCTCATATGCTTTACCAGTTCACCTTTTCCTTCACAACTTGATATGTAAAGAGAAAGTTTGCATCACGGATAGATAAGATAAGATAAGATATGATAAGTTTCTTTTCCTCTCATATAGCTATAGCCCACCATTTGACTACTTATCACTCAGAATTAAAAATGCATCATTCACTACTTATCATTGCGGAAGAAAACTTTGGTGTACAAAATTTACCAAGTATTTGTCCAAACTTTAATGGTAGTCCAAATCAAATCTTAGTTGTAAATGGAAGAAAACACGAGGATTTGTCCAAAGTCTTGAAACGTGGTCGATCCAAAGCCAAAGATCTACTTCGTACGCACCACCAAACATTTCTAACCAACAACGCTGATTCTCTTCAAATCCCTCTTTATTACAGGTCAAATCAAGTTCCCTACTAATGACTCATGCATGACTCAAAGCAACAAATGATGACTCATGAATGACTCTGCAAGACCCTCAAATATTCAATTAGAAAATGATTTATGGGATCCCACAAGTCCTATTGAACGGTTGAACCTCAAACTCAAATTTGGCGTTCCCTTCCCCTGTATAAATACTCCTTACTCCCTTGTTCCATTCACCATTCAAACTTCAAACCCAGAGTATCTATTCTCTGCATTCTCTTACAATTCAGAGACCTCAGAGTAGACAGTCAAATTAAAGACTAATACACTTCTAAAACAGCTATAATGAAGAGCAGAATTCCAGACAGCGTTCTCGAAATCAAACTAAGGTTAGGAGGTGGGATGAGAAAAAACTTTCAACAGATGTTTAATGTCGAACAAGGAGAAAAGTTGTTGAAGGGATCTAGATGTTATTTATCCACCACTGCTGGTCCAATTGCAGGATTACTCTTTGTATCCACCCAAAAAATTGCATTTTGTAGTGAAAAATCTCTCACCATCTCTTCGACAGATGGAGGATTAATCAGAACCCCTTACAAAGTTGTGATACCGGTGGAGAAGATAAAGAGGGTAGAAGAAAGTCAGAATGT
>JAJJMA010010527.1:0-23077 GCA_023529015.1 Papaver nudicaule | reverse complement strand
GTGGGATCAAATACTGGTCATGACATAAAGCCATGTTACACAAGAACACGATCTCAATCGCTACATTACTACTAAAGTAGTCGACTATATTTCGAAAGAATAGAGAAAGTAGAAATAGAAGAATATCCATAAAGTCATAACTCCTACTAACCTTTTGTCGATGAAGAATACTTGATGTCTTCTTTGTCTTCACAGTCTTCGTCTTCAAGGTCTCTACTACTCTGTCTATATCCCATTTCCGAAATCTAAACTCTAGTAGGCTAAATCAAGAATTGAATTTTGACATCTAAAACTGACAACTAGCTTGACATACCAACGCTAGTGGGTTTGACCGGACAATGCCCTAACAAAAAGAACTCTCCCCCGTGTGGTGTCATTCATTAAAGAACAACTGACAAAGACAAACATGGACAAAAACAATTGAATGTTATCCAGTTTTGCTTTGTTAATAATCTCTTTTCCTTAGCCATTTTCTAAGAAATAAGAGTATGATCACAAAATTTTTCTCTTCTTAAAACAAGAAGGTAATATAACTTTTGTGATATCCATGACTTTAATATAATCATCACTTGAATAGCAATGAATAAAATCATGTTGGCAATACTCATAGCATGATCAGGAAGATCACATATTGCCCTCTAAGATACAAAACTTGCGTTAACAAGGATTGATTTGTTCTTAGAGTAAGGCCTTAACTTTTTCACATGGAGTTTCACCAATAAGTGTGAATAAAGTTTTCCTTGGAACAAAGATCACGTTGGACTGCATAAGATATTCTCTTTTAAGATCGAATCCACGTATTTATGATTTCCAGGAGTCATCTGTTAAACCCATACGTCCGACTGAATTCCGACCAGATGCATCGAATCTGAGGTTCACGTAAGGTACGCGTACAGATTGATGTTGTGGAACTCAGGATTTTTCTGTTTGTGAACGGTTCGGGAACCGTCGTTATACAGAATTAGGGTTTAACTTGGATCCTATAACCGTAGTACACCAAGAAGGCATACTAACATAACAAGAATGTCATGTCGGTAGGATTCACTCTTTGTTCAAAACAGAAGTCATAGACTTTGTTTGCAACTTGTACATTTAAGAACTCTTAAAGCCAAGTTGAGTTAGAGAAACATGAAAGATACATATTCATATTCAAGGATTTGACAACCTTTAAACAAATGAATATTAACTTGATCAATGTTAACATACCTTTATGTAATCTCCAACCGGGTCTGTGCCCTATTCTTGTGCTTTACCTCACCGTATCATTCGAAAGGGCACTACATGGTGAGGCCGCACAAACACAATCAAGTTGTGTTAGAGTGAACAATTTCTTGTTCACCTTTGGTAGTCAAAACAGGAACTACTACATCACTGGGTGTTTCACCAGAAGTAGTCTTTGGCTTAGATTTCTTTGCCTTACCCTTTTTCCTGTTTTTCCCTTGTAACCCAAGCATTTCATGATGTAATTTAACCATACCAAGTATTTGTTGGTTAAATAATGCACTATTTTTCATGAATTCTCTTAGGGTAGCCTTACTAGGGTGATCATTCCCTTTGGCATGTATTGCTCTATCAATATTATGAGCAATATGATCTTTCTTCCCATCTTTCTCATCAAGGTTACTTGAGAGAGAATTGGATTGACTATCCTTTTGCAGGTTAGTTGATCTCCAATTGGGAACATCATATCTAGTCTTTGCTTGTACAAAGTTGTTTTCTTTTCTGTAATTATGACGATTACGAGAGGACTTTGTAGAGCGTTTATAGGCAAAACTTGGCTTGTCATAATTCTGTTTCTTATGCCTAAAGGTTGGACGTTCACAACCTGGATCATTAGAAGATGCTCCGTTGTTGTTAGGTTTGACGTGAATCTCCAAAACAACAGGAATAATTGAGCCATTGGCTTTCTCATTCCTTTTACGGAATCTGCAGCTTCTAGCCAAGTGACCTTTACCACCACAATAAAGGCAATTTTTGGTAACAAAAGGAGTGGGATGCTTGTTGTTACCTGGACGAGCGTGTGGAGCTTGATAAATCTTGCTCTTCTTCTCCTTGAATGGCTGTAGAGGTATATCACCTTGGGGATCAGTGGTAGCCTTAGGTTGAGAAGAATCCTTAGCCTTGACAAATTTCACCTCTTTGTTATTACTTGGAGCGTCTATTCCTTTATAGCCCAAACCTCGTGTGTCACGATGATTTTTACTCGCTCCTAACATTGAGGTTAATTTGTCAGAGCTATTGTTAAACTCTTTCAACGTCTTGATTTCGGCAAGAGCATTAGCCAGATTAGCTTCCGAGCTATTATTCAACTCTTTTAATGTCTTGATTTCAACAAGAGCATTAGCCAAATCAGTTTCCAGACGTTTTTCCCTAGTGAGAAAAGTGTTTTCTTTTTCTTCGAAACACTTTTGCTGAGTGACTATCTTAGCATCGGATGCAATAAGCTTTTCATTCAACTCACAGAGACTATGATGAAGATTTGCCCTTTCCAGTTCTTTCGAACATAACTCTTTGTCAAGAGATTTTACTTTACTATTGACAATATTAAAGCCTATATAAAGACCTTGATAGCACCTTTTTAAATTCTTGTTATCTCGAGAGAGCTGAGATAGAATTTCAAGGAGCATAGAGTTGGGTGTGCTCTTCATAGAAGGAGTTAAAACCTTAACGATAGCTGAAACATCCTCTTTTACTTCTCTCTCAAAATCTGAATCGGGATCATCATCATCATCCATATGCATTTTCTTTTGGAGGACGGATTCCCAATCTTCAGACTCTACACCATTAACAGGAGTATCCTGTCTAGTAGATCCAATCAGGGCTTGTTCAATCCTTGATTGCGAAGAAGAAGTATCGTTAAGATTTGGTTCAATACTGTTGACGCGGTCCACTTCTGCATGCATAACAAAAGTGCCTCCGGATAGTACGTTACAAGAGTTTAAGCTTTGATCCATGACTCACAAGCCAAGATAAACACAGAAAGTTACGTATTTAATGTGTTCACCCGCTCTGATACCAATTGAAAAAATGAGGGGTACCGAAATACAACCAACTTTTCGTTTTGGCTCGTGAGTCTTATGGTTTAAGTTTGGACGATCTCAAAAATCAATATCCAAACTCTAATAACTGGAGTTGTGATCTTGGGGATCAACTCGACAAAGTTGGGACTTTGGAGTTAAACTCTATAGTTATTGGATAACGTACTACTTGGTGCTTTAATTATATAATCAGAGATATAATGTGGAAAGTAAAAGCACACAAGACACCAGAGATTTTTTTAACGAGGAAACTGCCTTGCAGAAAAACCTCGGGACCTCGTCCAGATTGAACACCGTCCAGTACAAACTGACTACAAACACTAGCCTACTATAAGACTTCGGTCTGAGATGTAGCAGAGACCAACTCAAGCCCTCCAAGCGAATTGGCTACTGTCGCACTCCTTACGTCTCTAGATCCCCCACAGATCGTCACGCACTTGATTCCCCCAGCTGACGTCCTTTACAGGCCTATGAGTTGCTTTGACCGATGTCAAAGGCTTGTGTCAGCAATACTGGCTTTGCAACCTAATTGTTGACGTATGGTCTAACTGTCCTCTATCAGTTTACCACACACAAGTTGACTTCCTTCGGATTGTTAAATCCAGGTCATACGGAAATCTACTTCACAAATCAGGGCTGACAAGCAAACCGAGTAAGCTATGCCCAATTTATCTCTACCTCAGTTATACACGAGGAATCACTTAAGAAACTTGTATAACTGGAGCTAACTAGGTCTTACAACACCGAGTGCAGCCGTGCGTTGCTACCTTTCAACCTTATGTGTAACGTATCAGTTCTTGAATAGCCGTATAACAGAAGAGACGGACTATGGAATAGACAAGAACGTGATCAGGTTACCAAGGTTACAGGTTAATCCGATTTCAACCAAATATGGTTTTAATCTCCTACCTGTGCTTCCCAACTCTCAAGAGAAGTCTTTTATAGTCGTAGGGAGTTCCCAGAGGAGCTGCAACCTATAGAGGATGACTATACCACAACAAGCGTTCACCGAAGTGAAAAGAGTTTACATTACCTTCCCTAAGGACCTTCACGTATGCTTGATGCTTGCGGTATTTGTCCGTAGACACCTCTATTTATAACATTCAATAAGATAGGTTGCTTTGGAATAAAGCAATCAATTAATTGTCCCACAAGTTAAGGAAACCCTAAACTTGCCAACCAAGTAATAGAGATTAATCTCAATTGGAATTCTTTTTAAGTTTATCTTCCAAGTGTTTTGTTAGCTCAAAAACACTTCAAGATAGAATCCAACAGACCTGAGATAATCTTTATCTTATTGACTCATTGAGGATCGTTAGATGGACCACAAAAGATATTTATGTGATATACAAGTCCACCTAAGAGATAAAGGAGTTTAGAGTTTGACTCAAGTGAAATTCTGAAAGAATATCCACTAAATCCGACACCAGCAAAGTAACCGACATTGGATTCGCGTACAAGTTCGCGAAATGTTCAGTCACTTTGGAACTCAGAAGAAATCCGAGTTTCTGGTTTGCAAACCGGTTCGTGAACCGTCCGCCTGTCAGATTTCGTCAACTCTGGATTCCGTTGGAAGTTCTGGGCTTACCAGGACTTGGACGTGTGTACGTCCTCAGCTGTAATCCATGGACTCTTTGCTCAAGAGTACTCCTTTAGATTCATCCATATCCAACTAACGATTTGCAAGCAGACCATTGTAGTGGACACATGGCACCAAATCTATCTCATACATTCTTGTACTCACAGTATTTGTGGGAGCAAACACTGGTCATGACACAAGGTCACGTTAGACAAGAATACGATCTCAATCGCTATTATCACTACTAAAGTAGTCGACTATATTTCGAAAGAATAGAGAAAGTAGAATAGAAGAATTTTCATAAAGTCATAACTCCTACTAACCTTTTGTCGATGAAGAATAATTGATGTCTTCTTTGTCTTCACAGTCTTCGTCTTCAAGGTCTCTACTACTTTGTCTATATCCCAATTCTGAAATCTAAACTCTAGTAGGCTAAATCAAGAATTGAGTTTTGACACCTAAAACTGACAACTAGCTTGACATACCAACGCTAGTGGGTTTGACCGGACAATGTCCTAACAAGACTAAGAATTAAAGGTACAACATTTAGTCCAGCGGAGTTCAACATTGTATCCTACGAGGTTCCTCTTTATCAAAATCGTCTCCCCTTATCCATAAGAGTCAAAAGCATGGATTTTGATAGTTCTTCATGAACTGCTTTACCCGAACGGGTGGTATGGCTAAAAAAGCAAGTTCACGATTTTGCAATACATTCATATAGATAATCAATTAAGATCAAGCATTGCAATCATCAATTAAGATTTTAATTTAATAACCTCGATTAATTGATGAAAAAGAAAACATGGAAGTAGCACAAGCAAATCATGTTTAAATTAAAAGATGACTACTTCTAGCATAGTGATTACCCAAACTCTAAGGAAACGACAAAAGCTTTTTAATAAGGAGTTACCTATGTTGTACGAATACGAAATTCGTTTGGATACTCAAAGAGTTCTTTGATGATGATCTTGCAATTCTCATATTCTGACTCTGAGAGACCTGTCCTTACTTGGCCCATGGAATTCAACTACTTAATCCACGCAATGTTCAACTAGCTTGAACCTATTGCCATCTTTCTATCAAGGAGAGTCTTCCTATAACCATTGGTCTTGACCAAAGGTTACAAGAAGATTGAGACTGGGTATTCAAGCTATGGACTTTTAAGATCCGGAACTTGCTTGAGCCCTACTAAAGGTTGCTTAACTTTAAAGCAAAGCCTCCCTTGATGATCACTATAAAAAGATGACCTTATGCAAGATACAATTTCAATCCTCTACACATCTGTGTATCCTTGCATAAAGGTTGGTCGTCATATCGAAGTCCTTTTCTTGGACTACGACTATTGAAGACTTCACTTGAGGATCGCGAAGAACATGTCGATAGTAAGATTCCCGATCTTGTATCTTGGGTCGATTGAATTATTTCAATCTTATCACGACCAAGATTTGATAGAAACTTCGTAAGGTAGATCTTGAATCATAAACCCTAGAAGTTCCGTAACACATATTCACGCACTAGGTTTAATACTAAGTTCGTCAAGCGTTAGGAGGTAAAACTGTTTAGCCTAGATCAATAAGCCCTATTCAGTAAAAGCCGATTTCCATTAACCTTGACTTTAAGTCTAAAGGAAATCACAATCGTATTCTCGTTTAATTATTTGGATACTTTTAGGCATCCTGTTAGAGGCAGGGTAGCGCTAGTCTTCACGAAGGGAAGTGGAGCAACTTTTAGGCCTATAAAGGACGTCAGCTAGGGAAATCAAGTACGTAGGTTTCTGCGGGAGCCAAGAGACGTAGGAGCACATTGGTAGCTGAATTGCTTGTAGGGTTAATTTAGTCTCGATACATTCCAGTCCGAACTCTGAGAGAAGGCTAGCGTCTGTATTCGGTTAATACTGAGGGTGTTCACATCTGGACGAGGTCCCGGGGTTTTTCTACTGGTTTGCAGTTTCCTCGTTAACAAAATTCTGGTGTCTTGCATTACTTTTCCCTTCCGCAAAATATTGTCTCTGATCTATATATAATTGAAGTAATTGCAAGGTTGTTGATTCATAACCTTTGAGTGAATCCATCTCTCTTGAGATCTAAAAGAACATGTTCTTGTTAGGGTTCGGTTCTCTGAATTATACTCAGGTTGTTGTTTGAATATTGATTTGTGAGATCGTTCAAACAACCATAATCAACTAGGTTCACGAATTTAAAAGTTGGTGGTGTATCTCGGTATCCCCTCCTTTTCAATCGGTATTAGAGCAGGCAAACACCTTTGGACGTAATTGTCTGTGTTTGACACGTTCGTGAACTATGAATACACATTCTGCGAATGTTCATGTTCCACCAGTATTTGATGGCACAAACAACATACGGTGGAAATTTGCTATGCAGTCGTTTCTACAATCTCGAGACTTTGACAGTTCGGTCTACGTGATTGATGGATACACTCCACCTACCCTTGTTGAAGGAGAAGGTGATGATACTGTCACTCGTAATAAGAAACCAAGCGAGTATGATGAAATTGACAGAGCAAAAGCAAAGGTAGAAGCTGATGCGTTTAATGCCATCATTCACACCATAACTCCCGATCTGCATCATCATGTGGAAACATGTGAATATGCTAAAGATGCTTGGGATATTTTGAAAACGGTATACGAAGGTAATACTGCGAAGAAAGAAGCCAGACTTCAAAATCTTATGACTGACTGGGAAAATCTCTGAATGTCTGATGAAGACACCTTTGCAGAATTTGAGCACAAACTCTCAGAAATCGTGAACGCCTCTCTATCATTAGGGAAAACCATCGAAGAAAGATATATTGTGCGAAAAATTCTAAGGTCACTTCCTCCCAGATATGATTCAAAAAAACATGCCATCCAAGAAAAGCGCGGATATGACATATCAAGAGGTGATTTGGTTTCTAAACTAATAATCTTTGATTTTGAGCATCAAAGTAAGATCTTATCCCTAAAGGCTCAAACTCCTGAGACACCTCTTGATAAAAACCCTAATTCTGAATGTAATGATGATGAGAAACTTAAGTTTGTACTCTCACTTGTCTCTCAATCAGTATGATTGTTGTTGAAAAAGAAAAGGAATCCGCGAACCTTCTCTCCTTCCAACAGAAAATAGAATTGGGAAAATACAGAAGATTTACCAGAGTGCTTCATATGTCTAGGTTATGGTCATATCTCTCCGGATTGCCCTAACAAAGATTACTGTGATAAACTGAAAGCCTTTAATGCAACTCTTGACTGTCCTGAAGAAGAGCATTTGGGGTTTTCTCCTTCTCATAAGGATCTCTGTATGTATGCACTCAACTTGCTTGTCTCTGAGTGCTCAGCATTGTAGATGACAAAATATAGCATCCACCACAGAAGGCAGCAGAGACTGGATAAGAGGTACTACAGGTCCTGCAAAGCGACTATAAGAAGATCAGATTATAAGTACCGAAGTCCAGATAGGCGTCAATGGCTGCGGATACAGAACCTGGCATGACTTAGAGGCGGTTGAGCAACAACGGAGACTGCCATAGAGACTATGAGGTTCTGTCATCCAGGAGGCGGGAATGCGTGCGTAACAATCGTATCTAAGATATTTATCTGATGTAATTATTGATTTACCCTTTAAACTTGTATTCCCGTCGTCTATAAAAGGCCAACCATGCCTCATCTGTAAGCTAAGCACTTCATGAATGAGACATACTAGACTCTTTCTCTCTCAATTATTTCTCTTTACTTTACTGTTAGTATTAGCTATTGAAGCAAATTATATTCCACCACATTCCCGATCAAGTAGATTCAAACATTAGGAGAGGACTAGAAGATCAAGGCTAGGTCTAATTATCTCTTAGATCACCGGACTAATACCAGATAATTGGTGAAGGTATGATCTAAACATAATTTTGTATCTTCATTTGGCGCCGACTAAGCTTGAATTCTTTTTTTCAAAGACATTTTCATTGATTTTAGTTAAATTATAAGGTTTACGACTGTTTCCTATGCATTTATTATTGATTTCAGTCATTTCTAGCTGTCCAGAAATTTGGCGGTAAATGAGAATCTCAAAACTAATTTTCAGATCTACAAAATTATAAGTTTAAAACAGAGATTTACGTTAGTATACACTTTTAGAATAAAATTTGTCAGTTATTAGAAGATAATAATAAATTGCAAGGTTAATTTTATAATTTTACTATTTTCCATGAGAAAAACTGACGAACAAACCAAGCAAGTTAAAGAAATAAACGGAAACGATGAATTAAAGATGTGATCTACTCATAAAAGCTGTCAAATCTAAAAGTAACAATAACCAGGGAACTTTTCTCAAATTCAAATTTATTTCGAATTCAGCATAATTTAAATTCTTAATCATGATTTAAAACTGCTTATTTTATATTCTATATGATTAGGTTACAAAAACTATTGCACGAATTGAAGTCTTTCTTTAAATTTCAGTCAACATTGATTACATTTTCAAATTCAATTAAGTTTATGTTTAGCGAATTCACAGTTCAAAAACCCTGGATCTGTGGAACTTACAATGGTATAAATAGTTACAATACCTGTTATAGTTGAATACAACCTCAGTTCCCGTTGTTTCAATAAAGCAACATAAAAAGTCTTTAGAACGTTAGTATACAACGGAATCTAAACATAGGACGAATAGATCCATTAGATCTAGAGATTCTGAATCCATACATAAGTCTATTTAGTGATTTAACATTATATGGGATTAAAAGTATATAGATCAGTTTGATTTTGAAAAGAATATGGTAATTTCAATAATTGTTAATTTACAATCATTTTCATATATGCAATTATTACGTATTTATTCATTAAGTCGATGCTTTATCTGGAAAGAAGAAAAATTCAATCGAGAAATTCAGATCTTGGAATCGAAACCGCATAAGTTGTTTTTCAGTATCAGAACCTGTAGTAAAGATAGATAGTGGCACAGAGCCACTAAGCTTTATCATATTTAAATTAGACAGTTATATAACTGAATAATATTAATATTATTTAAAAATTCTTTTTAAAAATTATTATTCATGAATCACTAATACTCTTATTTTTACTTGGTGAAGAATATAAGGAAAATGGCTCCAAAGCGTATACAGACGAGACCTGGGATACCATCGCCACAACAAAATACTACAGAACAAGGAGAATCGTCTAACAGATTGAACACGACAACAGTACATACACTAGGAATGCCATCATGGACACCTACACTAACTGATACAGCACAACAAGTTTCAGTAGCAGAACCTATAACTTCTATCCAAACAACCACAGCAGCATCGTCGTTAACACAAGCAGCAACTACTACAGGACCTGCAACGACAGAAGCAAGATCAGATGCAGTCCCGCAACCAATAACAGTTAACAACTCATTACCATCAACTTCGGTAGAGTTACCCCTTGCATCAGCAACCATATCAGAACTTGCTATTCAGACACATCCAATTCAAATTGATGACACAACATATGTCCAACACAGCAGAAGGTTGGGGAAATAACCAATGATACCTTGACCACCGCTAATAGAACTGCCAGCTGACTTGTTCAGGGATATGATGAAATCAATTTCTATCTTGACTGAGAAAGTGGGACGATTGCAGATGCTGCAGACAAGACAACAAACAACGGAACCTGCTATATTCCCTCAAAATCTAGAATCACTTGATGCAGATAGAGGATTCAGATCTCTTTTGGAACTACCTGCAACTGCGCCATAAAGAGTATACCAATCAAACAGAAACTACAAAAACAGTTATCATGGAACACAAAGAAACAACACGAAAACAATTCAAAATCCAAATCCAGTGATAAATAACATAGCAACTGACTCAATGCCAAGAACGACTTTATCTCAAGAACCATAAGCTTTTGAAGAAGAAAACATAAGATTACTTATGGCTGCCAATTGTATCTACAGTTTCAAGCAGAGTCATTCAAGTGAAATTAAACAGAAAGATGTCCTTCAAGAAATAATGAACATACGACAAAGGTCAGATAACAGTTCTACATATTATTTTCAATTGCTCAAGACAACAACAACACTTCCCTCAAGCATTGGAAATAAAGAAAAATCATCGACTAATGAAGTGGTGGAGTGAATCGAGATAAGTGATATTAAAAATTGGATAGAAAAGAAAGGAAAATTCATTAAGATAAATACCGCACCAGAAATAATCTTGCAGTACATGAAGGAAGAACCATTTTACATTAAAACAAAACTTGTGAAGGATGATTACAAATCAAAGGAATACTGAAATTATCATGAAGCTTATGGTCATCAAACAAATTTCCGTGGAGGTTTAAGAAAGTTTATTAATGATGGGATGAAAGAAGGTTATTTAAGAGATTTTATTCTATCAACAGAATGTCCCATTACATACAAAAAGTTCTGGAGTCAGGAAAGACAACAAGAGTTACATATGATGAATTCAGATTCTCCGAGTTACCAGATGAAGGAGTTGATTTGATGATAAGGGGGACAAAGAAGCGAGAAATGATATAACATACTAAGTAATAGTAAGTAGTAAACAAAAAAGAGCAAACAAAGCTCGAAGTCATTATGATCCACTATCATGACTAAAAAAAAAAAAAAACTCACAATAAGAGCAATGTCACTAAAAAAAAAAAGAGAAAAGGAATCTATTCCTAAGAGAAATGAGACAAAAGAATTTGAATTTCTGCCTTTGCTGCAAGAAGATCTTTTTCAAGATTGGCTTTATATTCTCTAAGCACTTTACATTCAGCTTATAGAAGAGATATATGCTCATCCTTTCGAGCCAGTACTTCGGAATTCGCATCACCATTTGAAATATTCTTTAGTAACATCGGGAAATACATAATGAACTGCAAATATATATATAATATTAATAATAAAATAGTATCAATATAATGATTTAAATGTAATAAAATAATAAGAAATAAAAACTAGTAAAATAATGGACCTCAGAAAGATTAATGGAAGCATTCAATGCCATCTTCGGTAGACATTCTCCTCAAAACATCATCATCAATTTTGCAAGGTAGATTGGAAATCTTGGTATGAGAACACTCAACGAAATCAGATACTGACTTTTGTGAGAAAAGAGAATCCCAAAAATGCACATGATGTGTTAACACATTCTCAACCACAGATTTCCTTTTTCTCAAAACAGGTCCTGCACTGGAATTTTGTTCGAAACTGGTATCACATACCTTTATATTTGTACCAGGTTCTACAAAATTATAATTAGACGGCAGATCAGAGAAATAAGGAGGATGACCACATCTCACAGATACGGTCTCCACCATTCTCTTACGATTATCAGGATACTTCTCTACTTCTAAAGATCTAACAAATTCTTTGACCTTTACCTCAACATCCCTATCAAACCTATAAGAGTCTAAAACAAAAAAGAAGGAGGAAATAATTATTAATAATAACAATATGAATAATAAGAATAAAACAAATTAAAACTAGTAAACAAAATCTTTACCAATAAGATCAAGGTTGAAATAAAAAAAATAAATATAATAATAATAAATAAATATAACTTACATGAATATGGATCAGGATTAAAAGTTGTGCTAAGGCGTTCATCATCATTAGTAAGAGGCCCACAAACCAGATATAATAATAGGAGAATCAATCCGATCGGGGAAGATATCCTCATCATAAAATTCGAAGCCCAAACTGCACCATGGAAACCTGGATTCAATATAATAAAATCCTGAATCTCTATTAAGCTTTACAACGTATCTCTTAACAAGATGATGAGAATGAACTTGTAAATCAAGAGAAGAAGACATGTTATGACTAATAATTCTGGCCATAATCTTATAGAATTGAGAATTCATCTGACCAGGAGAACAACCCTTCAGATCCAAAAACTCACGAATTATAGAAGAAATAGGAAGCGGAAATCCATTAGTAAGATGAGATTCAGAAAGCAAAAGTTCGCCAGGTTGTATTTGACCCGATTGGATTTCTGACAATTTCAGATCATGTGGAACAGGGCCGCGGACTGACAAATATAGATCAACAGGGAGATGTTTCATTAAGAAGGACAAATCATCAATCAGGTATTCCTTTTTGCCCATCACAAGAAATTTTCTTATTGTATCCTTCTTTTGAAACAAATATAAAGAGGTTAGTACCGTGAAAAGAAAGTATATATACAGTAAAAAAAAGAAAGATGATATATGATTTAAAAGGGAAACTATAAGAAATAATGCAGAAGCTGCAAAAGAAAGATGTAATAAATAACCAACATTACAGTAAATATAAAGTTAAAAGGTAATCAATAAAGTTCTCAAAAATTAAGTGTTTGTACAAAGTACCCACCACCCACGTGTAAGCATCTGAGAAGAGGAGGCCGATTAACCATGATAGGAGTGTGACACAAGATAAGGGTGAGGCACCAGAAGTCTCAGAAGGATGAGTGAGCACCTGAAGTCTCAGATGAGTGAGCACCAGAAGTCTCAGAAGGATGAGTGAGCACCAGAAGTCTCAGATGAGTGAGCAACCAGAAATCTCAGATGAGTGAGCCGTACACAGAAGAAGACTTCAGTTGTAAGTAAGCGAGAGGCCGCAGACTAAGAGAAGAAGGCCGCACTGATAAGGGAGGTGTGAGGACCCCACCAGGTGTGAACGCAAATAAGAGTGGGAACCGCCTTAATCATGATAGGAGTGTGACACGGGATAAGAGTGAGGCACCAGAGGCTTCAGAAGAGTGGGGCACCAGAGGTCCTCACCAACACATGGCGCAAGATTAAGCACGGAGCAACATACTAAAGCTACACCGACACTCACCTCAGCAAAAATAAGAAGACCTATCAACTAAGTAAGGACGATAGGGTAATTACTTAGAGATATGGATTTGTGTGGTGGAAAAAGGAGTGATGTGTTCCTTTCTCTACCACTCCCTCATAAAACTAGAATCCTATAAATACAAGACAATGTAAAGAGAGAAAGGGGAGGATTTTTGGGTGAGAGGTGAGGAATGGTATGGACTCTCTATACTACTCCCTCACACTCAAAGATTGAGAACCCATCCATGAAATACTATACTTTGTAATGAAACCATAATCAATACTACATGATGATACTTTGTTATTCAAGCTTTAATTCTTATATATTTGCTAAATTACTTGTTTGAAATCATGTCTCTACACTTATACTATTTGTGTATATAAATTCATGTCTTTATACTTATATTTGTGTATATAAATATGTTTATAATCCTTATTAATTGGTTGTTTTGTACTAAGATCCTAGGATACATTTTGGTACAAACAGTTTGGCGCTAGAAACAGGGAGCGATTAAAACAATTTTGGTTTGCCTGTGCTTTGGAGGTCCGAAAAGGATGATCTATTAGTTTCGGCAGCAGCTCCTACGAGTACAACAACAATTCCTACGAGCTCAGTAGTAGACCTGGTGGATTTAGAGCTTCCAAGGGTATTTTCTTCCACAAAATATGGGTCTCAGAAAACAAATCTATCGTTTCAGCTCAAGCTTCTCAAAGACCAGTAGAGGGGGAACATTAAATTGGGATGTGAAAGAATTTCTGAAGGAAAACCTCAATACCAGTGAAGTCGAAGCTCCTCATCTACAACAAAGTTCCAGCAAGAGAAAACTTCTTCTGATCTCCTTTTTCTTTATTTTTAATGTCTCTGATTTATAAGACAAACTTTGAGAAAAATTCTTTATTTTTAATGTCTCTTTTTCTTGCATAAAAGTCTGATTTTTGTGCAAAAATTTTGATTCAAAATAAACTCTGTTTATAGATCTACCATCAGTAGACTTCTGAGAACAAACCCATTTCAAGTTTTGGAAAAACTTAATGTTTCTCCTGTTGCAACAAATGGAACTATATATTTTTGATAAATGTTTCTCCTGGGTACTTCGTCTTTAGGGCAGGGGCGCTAGAAGGAGGCGATAAAGCTAATCCTTTCAGCTTTAGGGCTAATAGGAATTTCGGCAAATCCATTCAGCAGCAACAGCAAATCCATTCAGAGATATCCATTCAGCAACGGAAATCACAGAACCAAGCAAAAATGGTGAAGTTCTTGAAACCTAACAAAGTCGTCATCGTCTTGCAAGGCCGATTCGCAGGTAGAAAGGCAGTAATCGTCAAACAATTCAATGAAGGAACAACTCGTGAGCGTCCCTATGGTCACTGTTTGGTAGCTGGAATGATGAAGTACCCAAAGGAGGTTATTCGCAAAGATTCAGCAAAGAAGACAGCAAAGAAATCTAGGGTTAAAGCTTCCATCAAAGTTGTCAACTACAGCCGCATCATACCTACTCGTTACACTCTGGATGTGGATCTGAAAGATGTTGTTTCTGCTGGTGCATTGACTTCAAGGGATAAGAAGGTTACGGATGCTAAGGAGACTAAGAAACAAGATAAATCGTCTTCTGATGTGCTTGATTTGTTGAATGAATGGTAAAAAATTGCAGGGACGGAGTTGTGTGAGATCAAAGAAACAAGAAAAACTCATCAATTCAAAAAGCCATCATGCACGCTAAACGTTTGATAAAATGTTCAAACCAGACTACTTCTGCCCTGGCCAACTACAAGTTGCTCCTACCCGCATATCTGCCATGGCGTAGATGCAACTGACACCACCTTACACTGCTGCCATTGCACATCTGAGGCGTGATTGCATCACAGATGGCTCCCCTCTTCAATTTGGGAACTTCTCTAGGCTTGTTTCGCATCTCGCATCAGGAGTGACAATTGGTTGATCTACTGCATTTGGTTGACAATTGGTTGATCTGCTGGTGTCAAAGTCCTTGCATCCAGAAATGCCACAGAGAAGAAATGACTACCTAGTTTTCTATTTTTTGTGTAGATCTAGACGAAGCCTCATTGCCTGGTGCTCTCACCTGAAAAAAATGGCGCGCTGATGATGCTTCCGCGCACTAATGCTTACACCAACTCGAAGCTGCTTCTAACCCACATATGCTTTTTTGCAGGTTCATGATCTTTTTGTTCAGGCTTACCTGCAGCTTGAGTTGTCAACTGAAACTGCTCCTAAACCGGACATGGTGATGTGTTGCGGCTCTGCACTAACCTGACTATTTCACCTACCTATCAAAGTTCTTACTCCCACCTGCCGATGCCAAAGCTGCAGCTTATGCAACCTCACTGACTACACCACATATGACTGAAGAACTGTTCCTTTCCACACATGATGATATTATTGTTCCGCAGATGAGGTCCCTGCTGCTACCATACCCGAAGTCGGCGCATACGAGGTCCTTAACCAAAGAGGGGCAGACTCAATTCAGCCAGGAGAGGGGCATTCATCTGCTAATGCCGCATTACCTATGATCCTGCTCCAACCTGTTGTTGTTCCGATTCATTGCTACTACCTGGTGTTCTCACTGAAAAGAAGGCCTCACTGCCAAAGTGAACGCACCGCAGAAGATAGCCTCACCACCAAGTGCTTTCACTGGTATAATTCTTCACTACTTGACACTCCAATATACTCCTGTCTGCACTGACAAACACTTGCTATTATTGCTGGGGCAGACGAACACTTACTGTAGTTGTGTACCCATTACTTCCAGAGCTATAATAAAATACTAACAAATGTGCTGCTACCCCCCTTCCACATGCCAACTGATGCTTCCATCATGCTTTTTCTTTACTATGTGTTTCGAACCTTTCTTTACTATGCTGCATGCCAACTGATGCTCCTGTCTACTCGGGGATAGTCGACTGCACACTAGGGAATGAATCCATGACTCCAACACGAGCTCATCTTGAACGCATCTGGGAAAATAGACCCTCACTGCCACTGCTCTCACTAAAAGAATGCCTCTCTTCCCTGAGCTCTCACCAGAAAAGATGTCTCGCCGCCTGGTACTTCCCGCACTACTAAAGCTTACAAAGAACGGGGTGATACACACAAAGAATTAAATGCACATGGAGATATTTGCAAAAAATGGTACTTTGTTTTAATATTGTGCAGGTACTACTTGACTAATGAAAGGGAAACACCACTACCAAGCTTAAGGAATGGAGAAGTATGCTTGAAACTCTTGCAACTAGTACCCACACTTGACTATGCCTCACCACCGACATCTGAATTCCTCTCCTGCAATACTACTACCTACTCCTGATGCTACTATTCCTTCATGCGGAGAGTAAAGCCAAAGATAATGTTCCTGTCTACTTGATGATACCAAAGTTCATGTCATCCCCAACCTGCTGTGCACCTACTGCTAGTGAAGCAGCTACTGTACCTAAAGCTACTGTACAAATGACGAATGAAGAAACGCGCAACCAAAGAAATCAGCGGCTCGATCCTCTCAACTAAGGGACCATCCGTTATCTACAAACATTGGTGTATGAAAGCCAAGGATATACAACCAAAAGGGAGCAGCAAAATCAAGAAATACTGCCAACTCCTAACTACTTGTTTTATTGTTTTTCATTTCTGTACAGGTCCATGGCTCCCAAGTGGATTATATTGTTCAGGGAGTATAATTTTTGCTTTTACAAGCTTTAATTCTCACACTTCATAAAAGCAAAAAGGGGCAACCATATGTCTAACACAAAATAACCAGCAAGGTGTCCGCACCAGAAAATGTACTCACTGATCACATTCAGTGTAGGCCCTTTACTCAGCACAACCATTGTCTGAGTAAGAAACATGGGGACACAGAGGAACACTCTAAATCTCAGGATTCACATACACATACTCTCTCCCCTGGCCAGGGTGTGAAATGTGTGGAGGGAGCTCCATCAAAGGTTACTCGAATTTTATTACAACTTGTAATATAACACACACTAATCCTAAAAATAATAAACTACGCGCACTCACTCGTTAAAACACACATTAATTAATAATGATTATCAACTAACTAAACACTCATAATCATCCCTCAATCCACAATGAACGGGAGCGTTACCTTCTTTTCTATTGGTCGGGTGAAAAAAACTTGGAACGTGATTGGCCGGACATTTTATAATCTTAATTTTGATTGGCTGGACATTTTCGGCCGTTAATGTGTTCTAAAACTCCCAAGATCAATGAATGTGAATCGATGAGATTCTCTCACCCACGTGGGTAACTAAAGTATTGATTATGATTGGTCGAAAATATGATTCTAATTGTTACACTCCGTTTACGCATTATTTTTAAAATCTTACACCGTTCAATGTAGGGTTAGCTTAAGTGTAGAAAACTTATCATAAATGTGGAAAGAAAGCAGTACATAAGGTAATAGAGTATATTTTTCCCAAATTAAAGATGTAAGGGGACGAGAAAACAGATTCTGTCATAACCATAAGGGAGCTCTATACAGGGTCCCTAAATATTTTGGTATTTAAAAGAAAAAATAAAATAGGAAAAATATCTAATAGTTAAGAAAAGTATTAAATTCTTACCAATGTAAAAATAAAAATAAAAAGGGTGCGATTTTGTAGAAGGAAGGTACACTATTGTTAACCAATCTTCTTTTTAAGGTACCGCGTGGAAACGGCAGATTATGTCATTTTTTATATATTTCCTTAGATAAAAAATATCCTCAGTATATATAATGTTAAACAGACACAACCCAAACGCGCCACCAAGCCGTGACAGAATAACCAACAAACCAAAACCCTAGCTTTAATCTTTCTGCCTTGCATCTTCCCTTCTTGAAACCATTTTATCTTATTTGTGTCGGTTCTTCTTATTTGCTTTTCGTTTTGATTATCATGTTACGTTAATGCATTTTTTTTTCTTTTCACTGATTTTACATTTTTTCCGCAGAAGGCGAAACTATGGCGGTTTGATGATGATGGATTGTGTCGGTTGCTTTTCGTTTTGATTATCATGTTACGTTAATGCATTTTTTTTTCTTTTCACTGATTTTACATTTTTTTTTCTTATTTTGTATCCCGTAGAAGGCGAAACTATGGCGGTTTGATGATGATGGAGATCAGTGGAATGACAGATTAGTTGAAACGATAAGCGTTCTGAACATCTTTTGCTTTTCTAAATTGCTTTTTCGATTTTTCTTAGGTTTTGTTTTATGAGATTTGATTTAGATTAGATTTGTAGTGCTACCAACAATTTCTGATGGTACATTGAAAGCGTTCTGAACATCTTTTGTTTTTTCTGATGGTGTTTGTATTTGGTTTTCATCCATTGACAGTAAGTACTTGCTTAATATATAGGATTTTAAGCATGTTAATATTTGATTTTCTTACTTTTGTATCCACATTTATAGGATTCTCTTTAAGCTTTGTTAGGAGATTATGAAAGAAGAAGCACTACAATACAATTCAGGCCTCCGGTGGGGTTTAATCAGGTAAAGGAATTTTCTTGCTTAAATCTTTTGAGTATTATAGATTTTGAGAACATTTAGGAACTGGGTTTTGATGGTGTTTCACTAAGAATCTCGATAGTGTGTATTAGGGGTTTCGGAATCTGAATCGGGTCTTAGTTTTTGTTAATTTGTGAGTCTTAGTTTTTGTTAAATTAAGGATGGGGTGCTCCAGCAAATCTCTAAAGAAATAGCATGCTTTTACGATACTGAATTCAAACCTTTACATTCAGAAAAAATCTTGATTGTGTTTGTTTTACAATGATTCTCAGAATGTTGTAACTTTTCAGTAGACAATGTTGCCATGTGTGAATCTCTTCTCCACCACCTTAATTCTCTCTATGATGTAGAAATTTCACTGAAACTTTTTTTGTATGGCTATTTCTTCTCATTGCCTATGGAATGGTCGTATAGTGGATATTGAGCTGAAGTTCCCACCATGCCTATAGTATGGTCGTATAGTGGATATTCAGCTAAAGCAAGAGAAAGTTAAACTGTGGTTGGACTTCATAGTGTCTTTTCTCTTGATTTTACAGTGTCACAAAGAAATTATTTTATTAACTTGAAATTGAATCATCATCAGTTTGTGTGTCTACATGGAATGTTATTGCTGTTTTGGTTGTTAGATTTAAGGGATGCTTAATTTGCGTATGGGTATAAGTTTGATGGCAGTGGTGGTTTTGGTGGAGCACGGGTTGGTGATGCCTGCTGTTACTGCTTCTGCTTCACGTCGCATATCCATGTGATTGAGCTACTCAATCCATGTGGTCTTATGACTCATAAGGATTGATGCATCAGAATGAAGTGGTGTATTTATGTCGAATTTGCTCCATGACAATGGATCATGTCATGAGGTACAATATCGTGAGTGAATCTAAAGTCTTAAAATACAGTGTAAATTTTAAGATTCATAGCAGGAAAAAAAAATTGAAGATACATTTGTATGATGTTTTTGAGTAACTATGTAGATATGCTTCTACTTCCAGGGGTGCCAGTTGTCCTAAGCCCTCTGACAGATGTCCTTTTAAGGGCAGAAAAAGTTGTGTTAGATATGCTTCAAAGGCTTCAAACATGGCTAATAAAGTTGTCCATGGTTAATTTTCTATCTGGATTACAGAGTGCAGCATCCGAGGGCCTGGCAATGTCAATTTCGAATTTTGGAGATCAGATAATCACCCTGTAGAGGTATATTTTTGCTGCATTTTATTTTTTCCCTCCTATTGAACTTCTATTGTCGTTTACCATGTATGAAAATCTCTACCGAGTCGTTTGGCGAATGCATCTTGGTTTACTTCCTGTCAGAACAAGCTCAGTCAAGCTTCATTTATTTTCAAGTGCTACCACATTTTAATATACTTCTTTGGTCCTACTCTTTGTTGAGTAAGTGTCATTATTGAATTCAGGTGTACTTCTGTTGATGATCTTGCACCCCATCATGGACTCGCTGCTCCAACGTCTGCGACATAACATAACTGCATTTAGTTAGTGTGCTTTTGTTTAGTATTGTTGCCCTTGAGGCTATGACTAGACAAACACATACTAACCCAGTTCAGTTACGATTTTCTCGAGAATCTTCCCATCGGTTTTTGAAGCTGCTTGGATGTTTTCATATTGGTCAGTCTCTTCTAAATCAATGCACATTACGCCATGTTAGTCAGCAGTGACTTAATTTTTTCAATGCCATCTACAATTTGCAGTTGAAATGAGGAAGCTCAGGCTACTTATAACAGTTGTAATTTTTGGAATTACTGATGGTACCGGTATGCATCGTGCAGCTCATTTTTTCTTTCTTTTCTTCTTTATTTGTAAAATGTAAGAAGAAAGGGAAACAAGTTGTTATATTATAGCTGGTGGACTCGGAGGTACTTGGATGACCAAAATTTCTGGGTGACCAAAATATCTGCAGAGAATAAACTGCAAGAAGAAATTCTTAGCAAGATTTCTCCCAGCAATCACCAGCAAGAAAAAGTACACACACACAATATGCTTGATAACCGGATCCCATGTACTCCAGAAGGAATAATCTTCTTTCGGACACACAATATACTGAACTATCTGCAAGAAGAAATTCTTAGCAATGACTTGAAATTGGATATAGTTATGGCATCATTATCCTCAAAATTTTCCATTGATTTGGTAGGAGGTTTCTCCCAAGTGCCCGTAGTTATTGTGTGCAGGTTGGAAAGTTTTGCCGAAGAATCGACTATTGGTGGGACTACATTGACTGCACAGATCGACTCAAATGTGAAGTAAGATATATACTTGCAACCAGTGGATAGAATTTTCTTAAGTCGAGAACGTTAATAATGATCAGTTGTTTTCTATCCCCCAGAATTTCGGGTGGATTGTGGTTTTATTACAAAACACAATGCACTTTAATTTTGACTTTCAAATACCTGTTTTGTATCCTTAAAGCTTATATCTTATGTTTGACTTTACAGATACCTGTTTTGTGTCCTTAAAGCTAATGCATCATATTTTTGACTTTCAGATAAACTAATTAAGAAAATTTTAGGCCAAGAAAAGCAAGCAAGCTTATTTGAATTGGAATACTTACCTGGGTGAGAAGAGAAAAGCATTTAGAGGTTCTTTTTAAATTAATGTACTATTAGTAGGGACGATACGAATTTTCTTCACATTGGTGGTTTACCTCTCTTCGCATGAATGTTAAACAATCTAAGTTTAACATTCCAAATAACTCTTTCGATCGGGTATGGTTGTGTGTTGCACCATGATGTTTGATGTTTTTATCTATGTGGTACTGTAGCATTTTGTGCGTCTTTAATCTTTCATTGAGTTAATCTTTTTGTTTTTATCTATGTAGTTTTTTCGTTTTTGTCATGAATACTTACTGGTTGGTGTAAACTTCTACAGGTATAGCATCTTATTGCTTCCGGGAGGTCGTGCAGCTCACTCCAGGTTCAAAATTTCATTGAAATTACATGAAAATTCCAGTTGCAATGTAATAAAAAAGGATGAATTTTCCAACCTGTTTACTGCAACAGACCTACCTATTTGGGATGAAGCTCCGATGGCAAATCGGCATGCACTGGAGGCACTCAATAAAACTTTGGTAGATATAATGACAGAGGACGGTGATGACACCAAGACAAAACCATTCGGAGGTAAAACTGTGGAACTAGGTGGTGATTTTAGACAGATACTACCAGTTGTCACAAAAGGAAGAAGAGAAGAAACAGTCGATGCATCGATCAGCAGATCCCCAGTATGGGAAAAATTCAAGATTTTCAAATTGACAAAGAATATGCGACTATTCAACAGTGATGCGAGTGCAGCTGAGCTGAGCTACAAGAAATCGAGGAGTTTGCCAAATGGGTTCCAGATGTTGGAAATGGTAGATTACCTGCTATCGCGTTAAATGAATCCAAAGAGAAGACATGGCTACAGATTCTAGACATAGAGTGTGGCGAAGACCACCTTCATAAAATGGTAGAAAGTATATATCCAAATCTAATAAAAAAGAAAGGGATGACCATAAATATCTAAAGAGCAGGAGTATATTAGCACCGACCAACCAGAGTGTCAAGGAAATAAATGACTACATGATAGCGATGATATCTGGGAAAGATTACGAATTGTTGAGTGCTGATTCCATCGATCCAGAATCCGACAACTACCAGACAACAGTGGTATTCTATCCCAAAGAATTTCTAAATGAAATGGAAATGTCAGGCATGCCAAGCCACAAACTTTTCCTAAAAGAAAGGGTTCCAATAATGCTTCTCAGGAATTTAGACCAAACTGAGGGTGTCTGTAATGGCACTAGAATGGTCGTGAAACATGTGGGAACGCATGTAATTCAGGTAACAGTGTTGAGGGGAATGGGCACTGGAAAGACGGTTTTGATACCAAGAATAGTGCCGACTCCATCAGACTCAGATCACCCGTTCATTCTTCGCAGAAGACAGTTTCCGGTGAAGGTGAGCTTTGTAATGACAATAAATAACAGCCAAGGCAAAGTCTGCCAAATGTTGGAATTTATTTGGATGAACCTGTTTTCTCGCATGGTCAATTGCATATTGCAGTTTGAAGGACCACAACTCGACAAGGGTTGAAGATACTCATCCAAAAGCATGACAATGAACTGGAAGGATACACACGGAACATGGTCTACCATGAAATA
>JAJJMA010010524.1:0-23782 GCA_023529015.1 Papaver nudicaule | reverse complement strand
AAAAAAACAGATAAGTTCAACAAGTTCAGTGCAAGTATAATCAAGTCTATCTTATCGATAATTGATTAACTCTTCTTATTCAGCATTTATTATCTAGTGAGAACTGAATATTCATCCTTATCTAGCAATATTTATCTCAATATCACAGAAAATCATAGCAATTCTCTGATCTCATCTTTCTCTGCTTCCCTCCCTAAACCAACCCTAAAATCCTCTTCTTGTAACTGAAGCAATACTCGAACGACCATTTCTTGGTTTAGGCGAGTTTTGTTCGATCTTGACCTCTCGAATTCATTACCATCTTTTATTACATCATCACACTTCATACTTTACCCCTCAGATTCTCTTTATTGTTTTACACCTAAAACACCTTTGTTTTATAATCTCTTTCCCTTAGCCAGATTTTTGGAAAAGAGTATATGATTCCGAGTTTGTGAAAACCCTAAAAATCATACAATCAAAAGTTTCTTGATCATGAGAAAAAGCTTAACTTTTGTAATAAACATAACTATGCATCATTACCAGGTAATGGAAAGAGCTATGTATTGCAATAAGATTGAGGTAGACAAATCAAGTATTGCAAACATCATTAATAATCATCTAAAAAGAACTTTTATTAATGAAATAAAGTAGTACATGCTGAAAAACTCTAAAAAGCATGAAAACGCAAACTACTTCTAGATATAGTTTATATTCCTCAGGCAAAAGTAAGAACAAGTTCTCACAAGGAATCAACTAATCTATTTGAAAGAAGTCATGACGAAGTTATTGATTTCCTCAATGTCTTATTCTTCATTCATAGGCACGGGAATATCTAGATCAAATTCCTTAGGCTCACTTCCAGATGCCTTATGAACTTCTTTCATAAGCTCTTCTTGTTGTTTCACAAGTGCTTGTTGAACATCCAGAGTTTTTAGAAACACTTCCCCAAGAGATCTTACTTCTCTTTTTGTTTCTCTGCATTCTTTGAGAATGGATGCAATCCTTTGATTCTTCTGAGAAGGTTTTTCATCCTTGTCAGATTTAGATTTCTTCTTCTTCTTCTTGAACCAGGGTTTCTTTCCTTTGCTTTTGGATGCTTTCAAAGGATCATCTGGTTACGTGGTACCCTTGTCAGTTGACTTAGGATCCTTGCTTGGAAAAGTAATAGCAAGGAGTTTTACCATGTTGAAAAGTACCAGATATGATATAGATTTACCCTAATATCGTACGGAGAAAGCGGATCGTTTCGGGAACCGTTGTACACGTGTATTTTGTTCTTTCATTGATGTGTCTCACTTTCAGAGATACCCAGTAACAATTTTAACCTTCCGTTTAAACAATTTGACCATTGATGATCATAAGTTCCATGGAGCTTGGCTCAACATTACACTATTTGTCCAGTGACGGTGAAAAAAGGTGTTAGTTGAGGGTTATCAATTACTTACACACAGATACAGAAAATGAAATCTAAGACATTTGCCCGACCACACTATGACATCTCATTCCAAGGGGCAATGAATGAGATGTCAACCCTTCTCGAGTTAGTGCGAGGAGGGGTAGAGCATGGTTATGCTCTTTGTGTGGTACTGAATCTTTTTCTGAACTAAGTTTGTCGTTCTTAGTTCTGACTCTTTTGAATTTTCTAACTCCTTGTGTTGCCCATAAGGAGGTTGATTGTTTTTGTTCTTTATTTGCTTCCATGGCATTGGCAGCTTCAAAGATTCGAATCACATTCATGAGTCTAGCAGCTTTCTTCTGTAGTTGCTTAGCATACTTGACTTTACGTCTGTATACATGACACTGCTTATAATCATGTCCCTTTTTAACACAATAGTTGCATTTAACAAGTTGTTGCTTGTGCTTGACAGGAATGATTGTTTCTTTGCAGGATGTGTCACTTAAAGTCGTGTCCATGGGGATGGGACATGTTTCAAGTTCTGATTTGGAATCACCCGCATTATCAGAATTGACACACTCTGCAATGAACGCAGTTTCACTTTCTTCATCATCTGAATTGTAAGTATCAGATGAATCATCAAGTGTAGCAGCAAAGGCTTTCCCTCCGGTATATTTCCTCAGATTGGGACATTCCTTCAGCCAAGTGGCCAAATCCTTTGCATTTATAGCATTGTGGCATATCATCATCATCTCCCCTTTTGTTCCCTTCTGTAGGAGGGACTCTATGAGGCTTAGGAGGTGATGGTGGGGCTTTCTTAATGAATCGTTTACCTCTCTTCTTTAGAAGATCTCTAAACTGGAGAGTGATCAAAGATAACTCTTCCTCAGATTCATCCCCACTATGATTGCCAGAGTTGGTGTTCGAAGTACACTCTTCGCTTACAAGTTTCCTTGTTTTTCCAGTAGATCTAAAACCGATGTTTTTAGGGTTCCTTTGCTCATGATCGAAGATTTTTAGCTTGGCAACAAGGTCACTTCTTGCTATCTCTAAGCCACGTACTTCTTGGATGGCATGTTTCTTTGATGCGTACCTTGAGGGTAATGACCTCAGAATTTTACACACAATGTCCCCTTTCCGGAATAGCTTTACCTAAAGTGTGACAGGCATTTAGTATCTCAGACAATTTGTGGTTAAATTCTTCAAAGGTATCATCCTCAAGCATTCGAAGGTTCTCCCAGTCAGACATGAGGTTTTGAAGTCTAGCTTATTTTTCTGCTGAATTCCCTTCGAACACGGTCCTTAATCTAATCCAAGCCTCTTGCGAGGTTGCACATGTGGCCACGTGATGGAAAAGATCAGGTGTTACTGCATGGATGATAGCGTTAAGCCCATCATAGTTTTGCTTAACGGCGAGAGTTTCCACGTCATCGTAATCCGTTATGTCTTTGGGGACAGATACCTCACCATCTAGAATAGTTGGTGGTGTATATCCTTTTTCGACATACCCAATTTTTGAAATCCCGGGCTTGCAAAAATGATCTCATTGCAGTCTTACACCATAGGTAGTTTGTGCCATCAAACTTTGGTGGTACGTTACAAGCTCTTATGCTTTGTTCCATAACTCACAAGCTGCGATAAACACAGACAGTTACGTCTTTTATGTGTTCACCGGCTCTGATACCAATTGAAAAAGCAGGGGTACCGAAATACTACCAAATTTTCGTTTGGGCTCGTGAGTCTTATGGTCAGATCTAGACGATCTCAAAAATCAATATCCAAATCTGTATAACCTGAGTTTGGATCTCAAGGGATCAGTCTGACACAAGACAAGGGATCGTCACGCACTTAATTCCCCCAGCTGACGTCCTTTACAGGCCTAGGAGTTGCTTTAACCGCTGTTAAAGGCTTGTGTCAATAATTCCGGCTTTGCAACCTCAATTATCAACTGTATGTTTGAACTGTCCTCTATCAGTTTGACATACACAAAGTGACTTCCTTCGGATTTCTCCAGGTCATACGGAAATCTACTTACAAGCGGGGGCTGACAAGTAAACCGAGTAAACTATGCCCAACTTGTCTCTACCTCAGCTGTAAACGAAAAATCACTTAAGAAACTTATACAACTGGATCTAACTAGGTCTTACAACACCGAGTGCAGCCGTGCGTTGCTTCCTTTCAACCCTGTATGTAACGTATCAGTTCTTGAATGGCCTTATATCAGAAGAGAAGGACCGTAGAATAGACAATAACGTGATCAGGTTACCAAGGTTACAGGTTACTCTGATTTCAACCACTAAGGTCTCAATCTCCTACCTGTGCTTCCCAACTCTCAAGAGAAGTCTTTATAGTCGTTAGGTAATTCCCACAGAGGAACTGCTACCTAATAGAGGATGACTATACCACAACAAGCATTCACCGAAGTAAAAAGAGTTTACGATCAATTCCACAGAGAAATCTCACGTATGCCTGATGCTTGCAGTTTTTCGTCCCATAATCCTCTATTTCGTGATAATCAATGTGCGAATACAGGGAACAAATTTGTTACGAAATATCTTAGTTGGACTTGGTTATCACGAAATATCTTTTGTGGTCCATCTAACGAATCTCAATAAGTCAATAAGATAAAGATTATCTCTGGTTTGTTGGATTTCTATCTTGAAGTGTTTTTGAGCTAACAAAACACTTGGCAGATAAATGTTTAATGAATTCCAATTGAGATAAATCTCTGTTTACTTGGTTTGCAAGTTAGGGTTTCCTAAACTTGTGGGGCAAGTAACTAGTTGCTTTATTCCCAAGCAACCTATCTTATTGAGTGCTATAAATAGAGGGTTTAGGGACGAAAAACCGCAAGCATCAAGCATACGTGAGATTTTTCTGTGGAATTGATCGTAAACTCTTTTCACTTCGGTGAATGCTTGTTGTGATATAGTCATCCTCTATTAGGTAGCAGTTCCTCTGTGGGAATTACCTAACGACTATAAAGACTTCTCTTGAGATTTGGGAAGCACAGGTAGATAACGTACCTCTGTGGTTGTTATCAGATTTACCTGTATCCTCAGTAACCTAATTACGTTCTTGTCTATTTCATAGTCCTTCTCTTCTGTTATAAGGCTATTCAAGAACTGGTTAAGTTACGTAAAGGTTGAAAGGAAGCAACGCACGGCTGCACTCGGTGTTGTAAGACCTAGTTAGCTCAAGTTGTATAAGTTTCTTAAGTGATTCTTCGTTTACAACTGAGGTAGAGACAAGTTGGGCATAGTTTACTCGGTTTACTTGTCAACCCCCGCTTGTAAGTAGATTTCCGTATGACCTGGAGAAATCGGAAGGAAGTCACTTTGTGTATGTTAAACTGATAGAGGACAGTTCAAACATACAGTTGATAATTGAGGTTGCAAAGCCGGAATTATTAACACAAGCCTTTAACAGCGGTTAAAGCAACTCCTGTAAAGGACGTCAGCTGGGGGAATCAAGTGCGTGACGATCTGTGGGGGATCTAGAGACGTAAGGAGTGCGACAGTAGCCAATCGCTTGGAGGGCTTGAGTTGGTCTCAGCTACATCCTAGACCGAAGTCTTATAGTAGGCTAGTGTTTGTAGACAGTTTGTACTGTGCAGTGTTCTATCTGGACGAGGTTCCGAGGTTTTTCTACAGGTTGTAGTTTCCTCGTTAAAAAATCTCTGGTGTCTTTTGTGCTTTACTTTCCGCATTATATTCTCTGATTATATAATTAAAGCAAACACAAGAAGTACGTTATTAATAACCTGATCGTGGTCCCCAATCCATCCATTGGATTTACCAAGACCTTGTCTTGTGTCGGACTGGTCCCTTGAGATCCAAACTCAGGTTATACAGATTTGGATATTGATTTTTGAGATGTCCAGATCTGACCATAAGACTCACGAGCCCAAACAAAAAGTTGGTAGTATTTCGGTACCCCTGATTTTTCAGTATGTTACCATTCTGAATTATTCTCTGGGGCAGTGTTAAACTATCCGACCCATGACAAAGAGTTGTATGCTATATAGTTCAAGCTATCAAAAAGTGGCGACACTATTTGTGGGGAAAAGATACAATCATCCATACCTATCATGAGCCTTTGAAGTATCTTCAAACACAAAGCAAACTCCAACAACAAGTTAAAAAAGGGTATGACTAACAAGTTAGTTGATTTCCTCTCTAGACCACCGTCTAACATGATTGTTGTTGTGATGCAAATTCAACCATACTCATACAAAGAAAACTACATGGAGGAGGCTGAATTTCAGGAATATCTTATGACTAAGGACGGTGGTGGAACTGAAAATACTGGATATCATGTTGAGGATGGAATGTTATACAAGGAAGACAAGTTGTGTATTCCAAAGGAGGATCGAATATCGTTAATTCGAGAAGCACACGCCTCACTGGTAGCAGGCCATTTCGGCGTTCAAAATACACTTGCAAACATACGGCGTCATGTGCATTTGCTAAGTATGAGTGCTGATACAGAGAGGTTTGTCAAAGGGTGCATTGTCTGTTGTACAAGTAAGCCTAGCAACAGAAAACTTGGACTTTATACCTCGTTACCAGTTTCAACCAGACCATGGCTGAGCATATCCATGGATTTCATCAGTGGATTATCAATAACGAAGAAGAGTAATGACTATATTTTTGTCATGGTAGATCGTTTCAGCAAGATGACGGTTATGATTCCATCCAAAAAGACAATTACGGCGGAAGGAGCATCACAAGAGTTCTTCCAAAATGTTTTTGTTCACTTTGGTCTGCCACTAAGTATCATCAGTGATAGAAATACTAGGTTTTTTAGCCGGTTTTGGAAAAACCTAAGGGGACTGTTAGACACTACGTTGAAGAGGTCCACGGCATTTCATCCCCAAACTGATTGGCAAACAGAGATGGTCAACAGAACCATTGTTCAGTTACTACGAGCGTTTAATCCACAAAGTCCAGTGAGTTGGGATGAGAATCTGCCCTATATTCAGCACTGTTATAATAGGGCTTTGCACAGTTCTATCGGCAAAACACCATTTGAGGTGTGCTATCGGTTTATACCACAGTCTTCATTTGATCTAGTGTTTTCTAGGAACAATGAGAACTCTGAGGAAATGGAAGCAATGAAGTTCATACAACAAATTTAGCAGATTCATGAAAAAGTTCGTGAGAATCTTAAAAAGAACAAACACAATATAAAGAGCGTCACGATAAGCATCAGACTCAACTCATGTCTACATGGTCCCAATATGAAGCTAAAACCTATACGCCAAGCTAGATCTGCCAAGCTATATGCAAATATACTCTACAACAAATGCGGAGAATCTTAAACTCTTCGAACCTTCGTTACTTGATGAGCAAAGAGAATCACCATTGTTACTCGGTGTGCAAGATTTAGTTTCAAGTGAAGTAGCAAATGAAGATTTAGTGCTCAGCAAGAAGACACAAATGACAAGAGTTCGAGAACAAGAACTGTTCCAAGTTTGTCTTAAAGGAAAAAGCTTTACGAATGCAAAGTGGTACTAAAGGGAGCAGCTGGAGGCTAAGTATCCTTATCTCTTAGTCCATTGCTTTTGAGGGACCAAAAGCCTCCTTATGGGGGAGGTCTGATCCGTTTTTAGATATAGGCCCATAAGAAAGCCCTATATCTAGGTTTAATTTTAACTGAATTACTCTCCATGTAATCCTAGTGGTAGAATTCCATTCTTAGAACAAAGGAATCTTATTCCTAGAAGGTTACCGAACACAGGAGGATTTCCTTTCATTAGAATAACTAGTTTTGGGTAAGACCTATTATATAAATAAGGCACAGAGGAGTCTGTAGATACATAGGAGAATACTAGAGAGAAACTAACGAGAGGAAAAGAAAACAGGAGGAAGAAAAACAACACCTAGGACAGAAATCCTATAAGGTAAACGTTGTAAAATTTATGACTCTAAAGCAATAAAACGTCACGTTTTCTATTTCATTATACTTGTTCTTTTATTCTATTACTGTGTTGTTCTATCTCTATCATATTAGGGTTCAAAAACTGATCAACTTAGTACATCGGGAAAGTATAGAACATAACTCATGATTATGTAGACAAGATAACAACATCTCAATGTTATAGTTACTACTACGGTAGCCGAATGTTTCGAAAGAATAAGTAGAATATAAGAAATTTTATATAATGTCACAACTCCTACTAACCTTTTGTCGATGAAGAATATACGATGTCTTCGTGGTAATCTTTGTCTTCGTCTTCAAGGTCTCAACTACTGTGTCTATATCCCAATTCCAAAATCTAAACTCTAGTAGGCTAAATCAAGATCTTGACATACCAACTCTAGTAGGTTTGACTGAGAAATGCTCTAACACTTATGCGTTTAACGAGGCTCTAAACCACGATACAGCACACAAATGATGGCGAACTTCCTTTTCAGAATTCCAAAAGTTTGTTCCACATCCTTCCTAAAAGTCTTGTAACTTGTTAAGTGCCTCATTGCCCGACCCCTTTAACCCTATAGGGGTTGCTTGTACGCTTGAACAAAGGTTGGCCATCTTGGATAGATTTCTGATTGTACGGGAGTATATATTCTCATACAAATCACAATTGTTGATGATGATGATGTTAAACACACATAAAACAGGAAAATAAATAGGCACTGATTTTACGTGGTTCGGCACTGTTATGCCTACATCCACGGGATAATCCCCTTGGGGAGCGATTCTTTATTGATTTTAGAGTTACAAAGATTTCTAGGGTTTTCATGTGTAGGAATTGGGATCTATTTCCTGGTCTTTGTCCCCTTTATTTATACATTTACAAAATATGAATTCTACCCTAATTATGATTCTACAAGTAACTTGGGCAGCAAGGCTTCTGGAAACTTCTGGAACCTTCCTCTAGCTCTCCAAAAGTGGTTCTGGCCCAGTCTGTACGGAATAGTTGACTTGACTGACAGTTGACTTTGGCTTTGACCGATAGTTGACTTTGACCAACTTTGACCGACTGTTGACTTTGACCAAATTTGATCAACGGTTGATTTCGACCTACCTTGATCAGCGACTGACTCCGGCCATCGGTTGAATTTGACCAACTCTGGTCAATAGTTGACTTCGACCCATTGACTGTTGACAATACGGGTCGCAAGACTGGGCTGGCTGGATACATGGCAGGCTGGTTAACTGGGCTGGTAGTTTGAGCTTACAGCTAGATGGTCACCAAAAGGGGTAATCTGGTCCAATCTGTGGCAATTTTAGCCATGGTACAAACAATTTCATCAATAAGTACCGGCCACGATCGTAATTGTTGTCATTGACCGTGAAATTCACTCCGGGAACAGAGGCGCTTTGTGCAAAACATTTATATCAATTTTTGAACCGGGCAGACCAAAATAAGCATGTTATATCCAACAATCATAAGTAACAGCAGCTTCCAAAATAACTGTTGGTTTTGGATAATCACCCTTACATTGACCTGCGCAAAAAGTAGGTCATCCCAACTACACCCAATGCATGCAGTCAAGACTGCCTAGCATTCTTGGGAAGCCCCTATCCTCGTTTTCTGCTAATATTTGTGTGATATCTTCACTTGTAGGTTTTCGTAAACACTTCAGTCCAAACTTATCATTATTACTTCACAGAACAATGAAAGATACATTTATGTCGTTGTTCGGCCCATCCGAATGTACTCTTCAGTGGCATCCGCCAGGAATCTATAACCTAGAATCTTTAGTGTTGCAGTAACCTTCTGTTCAGGACAACCTCTAATATTAAGCGCATCACTGATAATTAAATCGAGGTTCTACCCGACAAAGATCTGCAATTAATTTTATCACCAAGTTCTGGGGGATGCAGAATCGTTTTTGGAAACTTTGGTCGCAGTACACACAATTGGGAAGGAAATAATCGTGCATCAGTTTCTGGTGGTAAAATTCCGCCCTCGATACGTGTATCTTCTTGTTTGTACTTCTTTTGGATCTAGAGCTGTAGGTATCTGCCCTGAATGGTACAACACAATGGCGCTCTTCTTTTTCCGATCTTCATCTGACTCATCATCCATTTCTTGCAACCTTTGAACACACATTTCTTGATGCGCGTTAAACCGGTCCATATGCAGTTGTAACTCTTCATCGGAAGAATCTGTTGAGCAAAATTATGGGATTGTGTTTCGAAAGATGAAAACTTGTGTGATTTGTGTCTCGAAACACAAAAACTTGTGTGATTTGTGTTTTAGGTGTGATACATGGGATGTGTTTATCTGGACGGAAAAATAATAATCGTTATAGAAGAAATTCTACCGGGAGATAGAATTAATCTCACTCGAGATTAATTTTCTCGCCAGCGAGATTAATTCTATCAATTATAACAGTGCTTTTGCAAGTCCACCTGGTCCGACAAATCTTCTTGTCTGCCTTTAGCACAGGAAGGGGCCTCAGCTACCTGACTCATCATAACTGATTGATACCATTTCAAAGGTGTGCCTTGAATTATTATTAAGGTTTTCCCTATTTGCCACCCATGGTTTCTCTATTTCCCACCCCTCTAACAATTTACAAAATTAATCTACTTTTCAATTCTTGTTTCTATTATTTACCACCTTAAAAAGTCAAAAAGAAATTTGACTAACACTACCATTTTTATTAGTTTTTCTTCTTATTCGTTATTAATCTTCCTTTTTTATTACAGAAAAACCATTAAAATTATTAACTTGGAAATCCAAAGTTAAATTTACAATTAAGTATCGTACACCAAAATTGTATTATTTCTTTATCTTATACAATGCTATCATTTAATTTGTCAAGACAGTAACGTATTAATCACCGATTAATCCATGAACCATTTGTATGGAGGATTCTAATATTGAAAAATCTAGGGCAAAATAACCAATGGATAAATTGAACATCCAAGAAGACACCACTACTGAAAACACTTTTAGTGAACAACTAATGATGGTTATCAAGTGACTAATAATCGTTATTTAATTTTTAATTTTTGAAGAACTGGTCGTCCAGAAATGACCGACCATAAGCAGACGCCGTCGTTAATATCTGAATGACTAATGGATTTGAAGTTCTGTTTATTTTGGGTGGAAAGGTACTAAATCAGTTGGAAAATAAAGGTGTGATTAAACCACTTGCACCTTTTGCCTGTTAAGTTTGTGGAAGAAATTCCATACATATGACAAGATCGTTTGGTGATAAAAAGAATGATTGAAGGTGGTGGCTGGTGGGTATGACGATGATTCGATGAAGAAGAGTTGGGTGGGCGGTGGAGGAGGAAGAGGAACATATTTAGGTTTGGTGAAGTTTTTGGATTTCTTTAGTTACAGGGTGGAAAAGAATATTGGGTGTAAATAATAGTCAAAGAAGTGGTAATTAGAGAGTTATAAATTCTTTGTAGGTGGGAAATAGGAGAGAACTGGGGGTGGTAATCTAGAGAGGTGGGATATAGAGAAACCATGGGTGGTAAATAGGTCAAACCATTATTAATATGTAGTTATTCTACAATGATTTTAGGTAAAGACAACAACAACTTTCATGTGCTTGTTTATTAAAAAACAACCTTCATCTTGGCGACCAAAATGACAAATTCCGCTGCCCCCCAAACTATTTTGGGTTTTGGCAGTAACACTTAAAATTCGTCAACCGCAGACGTAATACGCTACTTTCCGAGGCTAGACTCTAGAGCAGGACCAGAACCAGGACACACGTCGGCAGGCAAATGGTTCAAAGACACGTGTCGTAAAGACACAGGAGGAGCAGAAATAAAGAAATCCTGAGACAAAAACAAGAGACCACCTCTATCCTATTAACATTACCAATGTTCTTTACACCGTCCCGCGTGTCCCAACCACATAGTGATTCGTGGCCATTCCTTTTCCTGCCTAAATTTGGCCCCATTGGGAGTATTTGGCCCCATGAAAAAATAATTCCGGCGGTTGTTATATAGCAAAATCGGAAAACCCCTTATAAAAGATGACTGTTTTACCCTTTCTCAATTAGTTGCTAATTACATGATTAGAGTCTAAACAAGATTAATTAGTCTTAATTCTCATATCAAAACAAGATTAAAAATTATCAAACATGATCAACGTGAGAATCACCCAAGTTTTTTTTAACCAAAATCTTGAATCTGAACAACGCACAATCGGTCTATATATATGGAAACTTAAGCCGATTATGCTTGGGTTCTCGAACAATCGGTATATATTGTTAACCAAATAGGCCGATTGCAGCAAGACCTCTGTACGAAAAATGGTGTGTCCAAAAATGAGAAACATAATCGGCTGAGGTCCAAAAATTCAGCCAACATTTTCGTTCTTCTTCCTCTTTCCTTCATCACACAGCAGCAGCAACTACCCCATTACCGCAACCACCACCGAAAACAACAACGAAATCTGGTTTACCTTCTAATGGATCCCTAAATCTTCTTTCTGATTCTTGGGATCTCCACTTTCTTCTGTTCCACCAATGCCACAACAGACGTATATGAACACCGAGCCTCATTCTTCAGAACCACCTTCAAAGGGGAATCGAGGGAGATTGTTGGTGAGTGGTGGAAGAAAACAACAATTGGATTCCCTAGGTAAAGATAGAGATATCAATTGGGGTTTTGATTTGAGGAGTTAATTGGGGAAATGGGGCTAAATTTGTCGTTTTTAAGATGATATTTGGAAATTTTGATGGATCCTTTCTATGGCAATTGCTGCTGGAAAGGAAGATTTAGTGGAGAACGGATCCTTGAAGGTAGGAAAATCGATTAGGAGATCTCAACGACTTCAGAATGCAGCATTTTCTATTCAGGATTTCTGTGCCCAAAGGAAGCTGGGACATGTAGAATTGGTTGTGCTGGAAGACACAGAAGCAAGTGGGGGTGGCGGCACTGGTGATGGGGTTGCACTTACAAATCAAACTACATGGGATTTCAATACAACGGCAACTTCAAACACTAATAACAACAATCTTACTATTAGTGAGGTTAAGAACAAGATAAGTAGACCGAGGAAATCTATAGTTGAAGGCGCTGGTGGTGATGGAGTTGCATTTCCAAATCAAACTGCATGGAATTTCAATACAACGACAACTTCAGTGAGGATTAAATTTCAATTTTTCTTACATTCTTCATCCAATTTTGCAACAACAATCGGTCCTTGTATTAATGTATATGTACCGATTCTGGGCGGACCTAAACTTAATCGGTGTTTATGTCAATGAGTATTTACCGATTGTATACATAATCGGTTTTTAAGTACACCAACAATCACCGATTTCAAATAAAAAAAAAATAGTTTTTCTGTTTTTAAAAATGCCCATAATCGGTGCTTATATGACTATATAAAAACCGATTCTGGTTATAAACATCTTAATAATCGGTAAACATATTACCATATAAAAATCGATTATAATAATCGTTTGTATTTGTCTATAATATAGGCCGATTTATGAAAATCGGTTGTTGTTGTGCAATTTAAGTACCGATTCTGGGTTGTTTCATTTTAGAATTTTTTCAACTGGAATCGACCGTTGTGTCGCGAAATATAAACCGATTCTGGTTTTACTTCATAATCGGTATATATATTGACCTATATCCACCGATTATTGTTCTTGTTTTTTTAAAATGAAGAACAATCGTTTGATATGGTGGCCAATATACGCCGATTCTGGGAAAAAAATTACTTAATGAAATTTATGGTGGGAGGAGTGGAGGCGGCGGTGGTGGTGATGGGGTAATAATTTTTTATTTTTTTTGGGGTTAATGGTGGTGGTGGTGGTGGTGGTGGTGGCGGAGGCGGTGGTGGTAATGGTGATGGAGGTGGCGGTAATGGTGGTGGTTATTATGGATATAAAATGAAATTAGGTTATATTAGTAGTGAAGGGTAATTTAGTATATTTCTCAATTTTTAGACATCCCATAACAACTCACCCTAGATGGGTTTAAATTTTCATGGGGCCAAATACTCCACTGTGGGGCCAAATTAAGCCAGGTTCCTTTTCTCTTTTCTCCCAAAGAATTTCATAAAGCTGGTAGCAAGTTACACAGACTTCATTAAGTGTGAATAGAAGAAACTGAGAGAACAAGCAAGAAGGAAAAAAAAAAAAAACAAGGCTGATAATTGTTGGTAAACCTTTTGTATAAGCATATAATAAATTAAAGTGTTATGTTAGTATAAAAGAGTGGATAATCACAAGAAAACTGGTGAGGAAAAATGGCGCAAAGTAGTGGTGAGAAGGGGGTGAGCAAGAAATGTTGTGGTGGACAGGTACTAGATGGATCAGATATTATGGAATTGGTTGGGAATGATAAAGTGTTTAGTAGTTATGTAGATCATAAATTTGCTGAACTTGATATAGATAAAGATGGTAAACTCTCTGTTAAAGAATTACAACCTGCTGTAGTTGATCTTGGTGCTGCTCTTGGTCTTCCTGCTCATGGTTCTTCCCCTGATGCTGACCATATCTACTCTGAGGTTTGCTGTTTAATGGCTTATTGTTGGACTTTCTTTTTGGATTTATGTGTAGTTTTTGATATTTTTATTTAATATATAATAATAGAATAGGAAATAGATAACCCTTTGACATTATCATACTTGTGATTTTCAGTTGAAAAAAAAAAATCTAGCTTTTACTTTCTTGATTTATTTGCTTGCGACACTCAAAGTATGATGAAAATGAGAGATACTATTAAGACAAATGTTAGATTTTACTGTAGTTTCCATTCCCTATGACAAAAAAATTCCTTTTAGCACTTCTTGTTGTTTTCTTGAAAGGTAGTGCAAATTTTCTCGTCTACTAAGCTGAGACATACCAAAGGCTATGCTAGTATATTTTGTTGACATGATGGTGTTGTTGATATTTGCAGGTGTTGAATGAGTTTACGCATGGAAAACAAGAGAAAGTGAGCAAAACTGAATTTAAAGAAGTTCTATCAGACATTTTACTAGGCATGGCTGCGGGTTTGAAGCGGGACCCAATTGTTATTCTCAGGATGGATGGTGAAGATCTTAATGAATTTATCACAAACCCGTCTTCGGAACCAGAGATCATTGCTATCTTTTCACGGGCTAGTTCTGCTGATGGAACAAATATACCATCCCTTCGCACTGTGATCATAAAGGCCCTGCAACAACTTACAGTTGATCATGGCATGCCCCCTTCGTCAGATTCGTGGGTAAGTGACAAACTGAGGTATACTCTGATATTTCAAGTTATTTGATTGATGTTTTCTGAGCTAATTTTAGTCACAATTTCGGCTCAGGTTATGAGTAACATTGTTGAACCCGCTCTGCAAGCTTGTACCAACACTACTGCATCTCAAGAGGCCTTCATAGAAGAATTCAAGAAGGTAATAGGAAGAGTGGTTCAGCATCTAAAAGAGCAACCAGTTATTGTCGCTCACAGTGAGCACACATTTGATGGAAGTGGCATCAAGAGACTATTATCCAACAAATTTGAACTAGACAAGGTTTCTACATCTGTTTTCAACTTTATTCTCGCTAAAAACTTCGATTTAATTTGGTTAGCTAATTTTAGTGTTTTAAAACTTCTTGCAGACATTGGATGCAGCACTGAGAGACTTACCAAGAGATCGTAGTGGGAAACTGTCCAAGGAGTATCTGCGTGTAGCTCTGGATTCAATGGCCCCATCAGCTAGTTTGCCTCCCTATGGAGCCGTCAATCAGGTAAATAGCAAACCTTGTCCCAGTACTGGAAAACTGCATCTATACTTTAATAAATCTTCGTACCAATTATTATCTACATTCATTTCCTGACGGTCTTATGCAAAATCGAATGTATGCAGATGGATAATATAGTGAATGAGGTTGTCAAAATGGTCGGTGCAGATGATGGGAAAATTGTGCCAGAAGAAGAGTTCAAAAAGCTAATGTTAGAAATTGTTGGAAGTATAATGTTGCAGTTAGAAGGAAACACAATCTCTGTTTCTTCGAATTCAGTAGTTCACGAGCCCCTAGCTACAGCATCTACACTATTTCCTCAACAATCACTGGCATAATTGAGCTGAGTTAGTGGTATTAGTAGTAGTTAAAAGAAGCTGAGCCTGCATTATATATAAGGGCAGATATAAGAGCCTATGGTTCAGAGATGAGTAAATAGTATGATCACAATTAACCCCAGTCTGCTGCAGCTGTGGTGTTTGTGTCTTGTGCAACTGTTGTATCTTTTATGAGAAAGTTAAAGAATTTCTAATAATTACTAAAGGAGTTCTATCATTCTTCATAGTAAAACAAACAGTCACATAGATCAAGAACAAGAAATCCATTCTCATTATGCCTTTCCATATAAAATAAAAAAATGGAAAGGATTTCGAGGATTATTTTCACATAAAATCAGAATGCTAGTTTACACCAGTGAAAAAAAACACAATTTTGTTGTCCCGTAATTTATCACTCCCCTCATGAAACAATTTTGGTCTTCTGAGAGGAGTATAGAACAAATTCTACATATCCTAATCAGGATGAGAGTATGGAATTTTAAACACTACTTGGTTTAATACTCACTTCATTGTTACATATCCTTATCCCATTTAAGATGTATCCACCAAAACCACTCATCTGCATACACGGATGCGTTCTGGATGGAAGGACCTGAAAGGAATATATCAAGAGAAGTGAGAATATGAGAACAAAAAAGACATGGGGAATGAGAATAAGAGGGGGAAAACAAAAACCTAGGCACAACCGGAATAAGAACAATTAATCAGCATAAGTTTTTGATAAACAACCTGATATTCACGTAACCAAGGTTCTGATATCTGTAGTCCAATTGCCATTCTAGCAGTTTGTAGATTATGCATGCATGATGCAAGAGGCTGCGTTTGGACAAAAACATGTCAATACACTATTATTTTTCTTTTCCTTATTGCCTATAAGAAATTTGATCGTACAACTACAATCCATAGTTTCCTAAGATTATAACTAGAGGATATAACAAAAAGATATGCACAAAACATGCAACTATTCCATGGATATGTGGAATGTTACCTGAAGATATTGATGATAAATAGCAAATGGAGCTGAATATGATAAATGTGGTAGAAGTTCTTGAATCACAGTCCAAGGATCAAGATCCGGGGCAGCAACTATTAGGCTGCAGAGGTGCGAACCTTTATCAGTTAGCATATAGAAGGCGTATTTCCCTAAGCAGAGTATCATTCAACACAATCAAGCTTACCTAGAAAACCCATTTTCTTTCCAAGAAGTGATGGCTTCTTTTGTTGCTTTCTTGCCGGGTTGTTGAGATTTACAAGCATTGACAACTGAAGATGCACTGTTCTCACCAGTAGAAGGAGCAGATTCTTCATTATTAACTGGATTCGAGCGTAAATCAGGCAATTCCGCCAGTTGAATTATTTGTTCACTTGATGCAGCATGTGTTGTTGACAATGCAGCTTCATCTATAGACATGGCATTTTTATCTATTTCAGAATGTCCTGAATCATTAACTTCAGGTAAACTGAGATCGGAGAAAGGAAATCGGACGATCCTGCAGCGAGAAAAAAGGATAAACATTACGACCTTGAACTTCTAACAAGAGCAAGCACTATGGAGTTGTTTTTATCTAAAATCTAGGTGATGTATCCACATTGTAGGTATGAAGAGGTTAATTGTCTACATCAGGGCACGGATCTGTTCCCTCATGTAGATATACCTTACCTTACGGGTTGCGGTTACTGAGTAGCCGCCCAATTTTATTTATTTATCAAACAACTGTGTACATGGTTGTATACTAGAGCTTTGCGGTTATCGAGTAGCCGCTCTAAATTTGAGTGGTTACTGAGTAGCTGTCCAAATGTAAGACAAGCACCATAGCACTTGGTTTTTTAGCCCTCCATACGTTGTCTAGATTGTGGGTTATTTGCTTGCTCTTATTGTATTGATAAACTGATGTCTTGAACATGTAGCTGCTATCTTAACTACCATCTATAATGGGGTTTCGCATATTAAACTGTCAATGAGTAGTTAAGGCCATCCATGAAGAGCAGATGATGAAATCGATGGACCAATTCTGATACAAGCTTTCCAAACAAGAAAAGATGAGCAAACTTTAAACTAAGGAGGAATGCATGGTGGCCATTACGGCAAAGCTAAATATAAAATATACCTTCTGCAGATTTCGTTATTGAAGTTGAATATCCTTACAATTTCCATTGGATATGGTGTGACTCCAAAGTATGTATTACATACATGGCCAGTACCTGTTAACCAAATCCAATATGACCCCATTATATTATAATGCATAATATGTAGTACTAGGAAGATTAAATAGGTACTTCCGTTAATAGGATGTTAGTTCTTAAGATTTGTCATAACGCAGACAGCCAATTTACTGATAAAATGATTAGTAATAGAAGCAATACCTCCTAGACGTTCTGCCACTGCACCAGTAAGAATACCCCCGACCATATCCACCACTAGGACATCAGAATTTGCACTAACATTAGCCATAGAGAGTAAAAGAGACAGAACGTCCATCCTCAAGAACCTAATACATATATAAACATAAAAAGAATTAGATAATGCAAAGAATGACCTAATATAAATAAATTCACGCCAGTTGCTTGCATTCAAGTATTTTTTTTAACTATTACCCAACTCTAGCCGGATATTTTTTGAAGTATGCCTCGGATATACTGCACAAAAATAAAGCAGAACATACAAGCAGAAGTCAGCTAATTGTAACATAAAGTTCAAGACTTTGTGGTAAGCTTGTTTTAATAGTTAAGCAGAAGGTTCGGAAGTCTGAATAATACCTTCGAGCGAAAGGGCGCCTCAGAAGCACCTTAGGTGCATATTTCTTTTGTTTCTTAAGCTTATATTTCTCCTGCAGAAAGGTGAGATGTTTGGTTTATTTCCAAGAAAGAAACACTCCTATATAAGTCAAAATATCGATAAAATCAAGTGCGCAAAGTACTAACTCACTTGTGAAAATGCTGTTTTTGTCATATATGTTGAGCTATTGGCTATAAGAGCATCAACTATTTGACGTCCTGCTGCACCCTCTCTGCACCAAAATAACGTTAGTCCAAACCTTCCACAGAAAAACTTCCTTGGGAAACAGTTATTCTAAAAATTTAGCATGGAGTAAATAGTACAATAGTATGAAAACATATTAGACTACATAGGAAAACTAAAAAGCTTTCATAATTGGGAAAACTATAGTGCATTACTGCAAAACACCAAGTTAAAAAAAGATGGAAGATGAGCCCAACCTTTTCATTGCATTTATATCTTCAAAAGAAAGAGTTTGGGCAGTGTTATCATCAACTAATGCTCTATTGTCTTTGAGTTCATTCTGTTGAATTTCTTCTTTCTCTTGGAGCTGAGCAGTCTGATCACCTATATAAATAAGAAAGTACAATGATATCACACTAGATATTTTCAAAATAGACATTTTCAAAAAAATTGTAAATAACCAACTAAATCCTTATACATTACAACCTACAATGCGGTTTCACTTCCACGCACGAGCAGATATTATCATTGATTTAAAAATAACTGGAGATCAATATACCTGCATCAGCGGCAATACGACAAAGATGTGGCCCTTTCTGCCCAGCTTCAACTTGAAACATAGAACCAAATGGGCAACCAATCAAGGGTTGTAATGAGCACTTCTTATCTCCGATTTTAAGAGTCCTGCATCATCAATTCACACAAATTTTGAAAATTTGTAATAAAACAAAGTGAAATTTCTGAGTACTTAAAACCAAAATCAGAACTTTCCAACTAAAAACTGAAAATTTGATTAAAATAGAAAATTTGATTGAATATGAAGATCAATGGAAGACTTACGCGCCAGCAGAGAGACGAGCAAAGACGAGACGGTCTCCATCATTGATGTCAAGCAAGACACTACAACCCTCCCAGGTAATTCTAGGATTCTGACTTGAAGAATCGATTTGCATACTAGTTTCTGTCATCTTCTAACCTTTGCAGAACAAAGTACTACTGATAAAAACTGATTGCAAGAAAGAGAATTCAAAAGGAGAAAAAGACAGAGATTTCTATATTTGGGTTCCTGAAGTGCTTGTAACTTAACCCTAAAAACGGGTTTCACTGAAGTGGAAAGTATGCCCAAAGGAACTAGGGTTTAAGACGAGATTTATTAGAAGGCTGCTGCTATAAGGGGGCTGATTTTTCCCTAACGAGAACCAAACACGATGAGATACTCCAAAGTCTAAATTCGCTTTTTTGATATGGGACACGTTCCCGTTAAAAAAAAAAAAAAAAAAATTATGGGACACTTTATATGCCTAGTTTTTTTTTTTTTGGGACTATGGTGATTTATTTAATGGGGGCTGTGGTCCTCCAAAAATCGTCATGGTTTCCCTCTTTGTATTGTGACGACTTGTGAAAATCGTCACGGTTTTTGCTTTCTACTGTGACGATTTTTGGAGGACCACAGTCCCCATTAAATCATCACAGCCCCAAAAAAACCAGGTTTATATGGTGCCTTATATTTCCAAAAAAAAAAAAAAACAATTTTAAATTGGAGTATTGAGCACTAGACCGTTTAATCCCATATTTAGGTTCTGCTGGTTAAGACGGTCAAAACAAGACAAGTTAGATTAGGATTAGGAGTCTAAGTTTGGAAACCCTATTTTTGTAGGATAAGTAATATGACTCGTATATATAGGGAGGTCTAGACTATGAGTTTAGCTATAGAATTTTCTATAGAGATGTGAGAAATTCATCCCACCTCTTGGGGTGTACATTATGAAGTGCTTATCGATGTTGAGAGATATTTATGAAGTATTATGGGTACAGAGTACTTATCCACGTTGGAAGATATATCTATGGAGTATTCATATGGAGATATTGGGGTAGGACATCGTCTATGAGGAGAAGATCATCTTGGTGGTGCTAGATTAAACTATTGTTGTTGAGCATTAGGTGTCCATAAGGCCCTTATGGGTAAGGCAAATCACTTGATTTGTCTTATTTCACCCACTAGCAGGAAAAGTGCATAAATGACCAGGCAAACCGGCTGAAATGGCGGTTAGCCGGGCTAGTGAGTCGAAATTCATATTTTCGACCGAGGTTAATATTTTCGACATCGAAATTAACTTTTTCGATATCGATATTAGTTATTCGATCGATAGAAACTATCCCTCTTATCCAACGGTCAAAATTTTGGATGCCTATAAAATCTCAATTTCTCCACCATTTCAACTCACAACTCATTTCACATCTTCTCTACAAATCTTAATCATTTTTTTTTTTGGTTATGGGTAGTCCACAATATAAACTGAAATATAGGCAATTTAAGTATCATCCAGAAGAAGATTTATGCATTTGTAGAGCATTTGTGTTTCAATCTCTCCAACCTAATGCGGAGCAGAATTCCAACAGATTCTGGAAGGACATATATACCAAGTATGTAGCCGATTATCAAGATTACAGAGGTTATGATGCAAAAAAGCTGAAGCGTCGTTTTTTAACAATTAATTCACAGGTGTTGGAGTTTGTGGCGCTGGTCAACCAGATGAATCTATCAAAATTGGTTGGTGAAACTAATGACGAAGTGTTAAAAAGATCACTGTAGGAATGGAGAATATTGAAAAAAGGGAAAGGTTTTGGTTTCTTAAGTTGTCTCCATGTCTTGCTAACATTGAGGAACCTATACAACCCATGGCTTTAAAATAAATTGTTTTAATAAAATGTTGTTTAATTTATTTATTTAAGTTATTGACCCAGGTAAACGGCGAAATTTTGACCCACGTAATTTTTACTCAAAAACCTCTTTTAGATAATCAAACACTTAATTATGGCTAGGTATGATTCAACTGAAGTTCTAGCAATCCTTACAGCTTGGTATAGTCAGATAGTTTTCCCCGATGTTCAACGACAAACGGTTCCAGCTTCAGATTTATGGGAGCGAGTGTGGAACAACTACATGGAAAATTATGGTAATCCTCGACAAAGATCTAATAAAAAAATACGTGATAGATTTGTTGTGATTACGAAAGCAATAACAAAGTATGTACACATTGAAGTGGTTATTTATAAAAGCCATGCAACTCCTCTGGATGTCGATATAATGGAGGAATTCGGAAGGCGATTCTATCTTCGAAGATACATGAAACCATTTACACTTGATGAGAGCTACCAATTTCTAAAGGATAGATTTCCCCAATTCAACCCATAAAATACCCCTCACGATCCTCCAAAATAATTTATTTAAATTATTGACCCAGGTAACGACGGAATTTTGACCCACGTAATGTTTATCCATGTAAACGACAATATTTTTTGCACAATGTCAAATCCTCTAAAACGACATGCTACACCTTCTTCTTCTTCTACCGCATCGGATTCTCCTCCTATAATACCAAACTTTGTTTTACTTGGTACTCCTCCAGCATCTCCAAAATATCATCACATAAATGGGAAGTTAATCAATAACTACTACTTCACTGAACCTTCATTTACATCTCCTCCTCTATTTAAGAGATGGTATCCTTAAATGATGCAAATCCTCTACCGCATGCAAATCATCTACAACTTATTCTTCTTCGTCATCTAAGTTTCAAAAACGACATGCAAATCCTCTAGACTCATTACTCGATGGACCTAAACCACGTCCTAAATTTACGTGGGATAAAGATTTATGTCTTTGTACAAACTTGTTTTAGGATGAAAAACAATGTACTGCAAATGAGTACTTTCAAGTTCGAGAGATCAAAGTCGAAAAAATCTAGCCTAAACCAAGACAATAGTCGTTCCAAATTTGCGTTGGTCACATATGAGGAGATAGGGTTGGTCTTAGGGAGGGAAGCAGAAAAAGAATGAGATCGGGAATTTGTGTGTGGTTTCTGAACAACTTAGGGAAATGATGGTTGTCGAAGACAACTTGGTTTTCCCTAGGATTCTTGTAGGGGTATAAAACTGGCAAGACACGTGTCATCACCTAAAAGAGGAAGTAGCACAAGAGCAGAAGAAGTACGAAGCACTGGATAATCTCAGAGAATCAACCCACCCATCATACAACAAACCGAGGAAGGGCATAAGGATGGGAAGAGAAAAGATGGCGAAAGAAACCCACATCTCCAAGAACGCTTAGAAGATATCGAAGTAGCAATATCCTCGAAGAGATCTCGGAAAGCCACCGACTTACTCGACAACTTCTGACACCCACAATTGTATATTTTGTCTTATTAGTTGTCATCCACTCGAAGCTCGGTCTATAAAAGGCGAGCTCGAGCCCAATTGTAGGGGTTGGATTTTTTGTTAAGTTTTGTGTCACTTGTAAGAGTCTAGGTGATAGGTACTCAAAACACCTATTCAAGAATACCTAATTGATACACTTTAGTTGGCTAAAACCTCACACATTGTTTATTTTACCCCATTTTCTATTTTGCAGGTACTTTAAAATTGAATTATACAAAATGAAGCAAATAACAAGCCAATTCACTACTTGGAGATATATGGATGTGATGGACAACAAGATGAAATTTTTGAAGTGCCAAAAGCCATGAACTACTGAGGGCAGGCGCGACATCTACTGAAGGCAGCCAAATGAGTTCAAACAAGAGTTACTAGAGGACTGACACTCTTCAGCTCAAGGCACTTACTAGAGACAGACCAAGATTGCTGGTGCAGACGCGGTTTATGATTAAGGGCACCTCACTACTTTAGCTTAACTAGGTCGAGATTTTCAAAAAGGCAGTCAGTTCAGATAAGATTTACAAACCACCAGACAACCAATCATCGTCGGCTAACCATGGAGCAGTTATTGTTAGCCAAAGATATCGAGAGGATTTTGAAGCTCAGAAAGACAAGGAAGAATGGGTGTGACTATGGCTAGGATCTGAGCGAGTTTTGAAGACAGAAAACACAGGGTAAAGTTGCTACTGCTGCCATGGTTCTGTGGTGGTTCTAAGATGTGATTCTTGATCCTAGAAGAAATTAGAAGTTTGGGTCGTGTGTGAATGAATGAATCTTTGCAGGGACAGGGTTGTGCCCGAAAAAAGAAAAGAATTTGAACTCAGGAAGAGTTCAGTAACAGACTGAGCACATGGTGTTTGTCAAAAGTCCTAAATCAAGCTGCAGAACTGATTTGTGAAGGAAAAGCTAAGTGGTTGCTGCTGGTGGAATGTAAAGAGCTGTTGGTGGTGGTTTGCAGTGCCATCGGCTTTGACAAGGTACTGGTTACCATTTAAGAGATGAATCGAGAAGGGGGTTGGTGTTGGATTTGAAAAGAAGAGCTAGAAGGGTTAGTCATGATTCAGTGATGTGAGTTCAAGAAAGGTTTCTTTTAAGATGAGTTCTGTAGGGGGGAAATGGATGAGAACATAGGTTGTTGCTGCTGAATTTGTGAGCTGAATTCGAAAGCTCAGTTCAAGTTAAGAAGAGAATAAGGAATAGGCTGCTGTCACTTGTTGCTGTTGGAGTTTAGTGTGTGG